>JBBYHH010288520.1:0-21243 GCA_038382905.1 Daphne laureola
TATATATATATATATATATATATATATATGCCAAAATATAAAAGAAAAATATATATAAATTAAATACTGAAAAAATAAAATAATTATTAAAAAATAACTATTAAAAAAGTATGGAGAGAGTAGTAGTTATGGAGAACTGATGAAAAGGGAGTTAATAAGGACTCTACAACCAAGAAATGCGGTTCTATAACAGACGTACTTAAAGTCTACTTGCAACTAAACAATCCCACAAAACAAACATATCATCTGGGAATAAAATAAAGAAGAGGAGAACTCTGTTATTAGCATTCATATATTTTACAACCCTTCTGATGAACGAGTGTCGACAAATTGATAAAGTTCCTTCAAGGTCAGTCCAAGAAACAAGTTTCCAACTGAATTTAAAAAAAATAAAAATAAAAAAGGCTTAATCTTACACGACCAATACCAGATAAGCATAACATGTATCCAATTTCCTAACCCCTTCTCTTTAAGAGGAGCAACAACCACCCTTCTGCGTGACAGGTTGCCCGTGGAGCTTTACAGTAGGAGGCCTTGAGCTGTTCTGGGGTTGACTTGCCATTCTGCATTTCAGGGAAGTTCAGCTATTAGATGGGAATATATGTTAATGAATACAGAGGATAGCAGATATAGAAAAAGGAAACCCAGAAACAAACTCCAAGTAAAGAATCAACCAGGACTAATCCAAGTTCTTGATTTGCATTTCATAGCTCATGCATCTTCTCATAAAATAATTGGACCATCACTAAGACTTCCATAATATACAGCCTTGTTTCCGTGTTTGTAGTGGTAACATGACAAAGTTTCACTCTCTTTCCAAAGTAAGGCTTTCTTTTCTAGTACGGCATACTTAGTGCTATACTAATCTCAGATTGCAATATTGTCGCACTTTCCTTTCGACACCATTAGAATGGGAGAAAATAATTTCTAAAGAACAAAATATTCACGTACCTCTCCTTAATCGAAGCAGCCATGGCCATGAAAGCCTGTTCCACATTAAAGGAATCCTTAGCACTAGTCTCCATAAAAGGAATGCCAACTTCATCAGCAAATGCCTGAGAGAAAAGAACATGATAAGAGATGGCTATGATAAGAGGGGTATTTACAGTGAAATGTAAGAGATCCCCAATTGTTACCCAAAATAGCTTTAATGATCAGAAACCTTACTACCCATAATGCAAAAATTTCATAGCTGTTTTGCAGAAGAAAAAAAGAAGATATGGAAGCACCATTAGCAAACTAGCAATACCTTGCCTTGTTCATACGAAACAACTTTGTTTGCAGTAAGGTCAGACTTGTTTCCAACCAAAAGTTTGTTAACATTGTCGCTAGCATAGCGATCGATTTCATTTAGCCATTGCTTGACATTGTTGAAGCTATCTTCATCCGTCACATCATATACTATCTGATACAGGAGGAAACCAGAAATTAACTCCCCCATCAGGATAGAGGAAACAAAGCATAGATGCAGCTATGAGGGGAAAAGAGAGTGGAAAAAATCTCATAGATGCATAACCCACTATGATGCCATGTGCCCCACGGTAATAACTGCTTGTGATTGTCCTGAATCGTTCTTGTCCAGCAGTATCCCACTACAAGAAACACCCAACACAAGCCAGCCGCTCAGAAAATTATCTAAATGGCAGAGAGTATTCATTTGGAAATAACAGCTTGCTGTTTGAACACGACATATGGAGGTGAATACTATGCCAATCAACTCTTCCTATACAGAGGATAATCTGTGGCAGTCCAGCCAGTTATGAAGGACTAAGAGTAAATATTACAGAAAAGTGAACTTAAAGCAAACCATACAATTTGAAGTTTTATGGTCTTCCCATCTTGTTCCACAGTGCGGATTTTCTACCAGATAAAGTAAGGCAAAAAAATGTTAGGAGAACAGACCTGATTAATTACAAAGAGTAGGAACTGAATTAGAGCTTACAAAGTCAACACCAATCGTACTGATGTAACTCTCTATATATGAGTCATCCTGCACCAAAGAAAAACACATTGAAAATTACTGTTCCTGCAGTTCATTTGATTATAAAACTCCATCTCTTTCCACCAGCTAGGATAGGAGAGATGAAAATGTTCAGAAGCAAAGTTGGTCAGCCCTCTACTTACAGCAAATCTTAAAAGAAGACAAGATTTTCCAACCCCAGAGTCTCCAATAAGCAGAAGCTTGAATAGGTAGTCACTGCAAAAGAGCACATAAATTACAGCCATTTTCAACTATTTATACAAATTGGAGGAATTCCCTTTTTCATTAGTTCTGTAGGGGCTGCCACCACTTCTTTATTATACACAAGAATCTAGCACACTACACATACGACAAGCCTAATCAGCTATAGTAACAAAAACCATGGGAACTTCCACTGTTAATAAAGCCACAAATTCGAGTAGGAAAATCCCCTAAAGTTGATATAAGCATCCCACAACAGGGTGAAACATTTATCTAAGGATAAGAAAATCCAAGGAACAAAGGAGATTTCACAATTGATTTCTTAGCTCAGGAAATAGAGACCGTCCAACAGATAATTTTAAGTTTGGAAACAATCTGCCGTTTAGTCTAAAATGGAGAAGGATTCAACAGGAGATCGTTGGAATGTTCCCATTTACTCAATCCACATGTTACGGTGAAGGAACAACAGGCAATAAAGGAATGAGTTGGTATTGTCTTTATGAATTACTACTAAGTTGGGATCAACAAACTCTTCCAACGATTAGAATATATTTTAACTACCCACAATACCTAGACCGATTTTCAACCTGCGCACGGAGGGTACATAAAAGGAAGCAGATGATGGAAAGATTGTAGGCTCTATTCCAACAGAAAGCATAACTCTAACCGATTTACGTTAATTTTATCCTTCTTGTCAAGAGGAAAACAAACATATCAACAACACCGACGATTCACGATTCAGAAAAATCCCAAACACGCTAACCCGCGCGAGAAAGATGAGGAAAACAATCAGAAATCAAACATATGGAAAGAAGAGCTCCATATACTGGCACCGTATTACGTAAAACTAAAGAGCTTCTGACTAATGAACGGATCTGGGAACTTGAATTCAGGGTTGGAGAAGAGAAGGAAACTTACTATTCAGGATTCATGTTGATGAGAGCGCTGGTGATCGGAGAGGAGCGCCGCTGCCGACAAGGGATTTTCCGGCCGAAGGCGTTTGATTGATCGGATCGGTCAGCGATGGAGCGATAAAGGAGACGACGAAGGAAGGAAAACCGGAATGTTGAAATGACGCGCAAGATGATTATTGATCGATGCACGATACGAATTAAAGGTACAGCTCCAAAGTCCAACTCAACTTTTCCCGGGTCGGGTAGATCCGAGATGTTCATTTTTAGTTTTTTTTTTTTAATAATATGTTCATTTTTAAACTTAATACAGTACTAATTATAAAGTAGAATGAACGTAAATTTAATAATTTATAAACTTTAAAATATAACAATTAAATTGCGATTGATATACCTAAATTATACTTTTGCAAATTTATACCTAAACAAATTCTATTACAGAAATGGTTTAAAGTATAAGTATCTTGTAAATTTGTATCTTTAATTTCACAGTGGTAATACTTAACAGAAATGACGGTCAAACTGTCTGAAAAATGTAATCACTTTTTGAATTATTGTTTTTACTCATATGTATATTATTTCATATAGTCTTCCAAGTCATTAGTAATAAATCTAAATTGAGTTTAAAATATCAAAAAGAATTTTATCAATTATGAAAATAAATGTTCTAGAATAATATCACTAATAATATTTATACTTAAATTTATTTATTTATATATTGAAAAAAATAGTAATTATCAATGTAAGAATAAACAATTGTTTTCTTAAAAAGTCTCAAATAAATATATTAAAATATTTAACAATTGTTTGCTCATGTAGGTTTGCACAAAACTCATATTTTAAAGTCACATTTATAACAATTATTTGCTCATTTACCGAATTTGAAAAAGATTTATAATTTCAGGTATATCTGATGAAATTTATCTTTCTTTTTCTTTTTGGCTCAATTCAGGGGATTAAGAATTTTTTTTTGAGAAATTTGGGGGAGTGTATTTTGATTGATGGATAAGATGTATGTGAGTATAGAAATTTAAGAAAAATATTATTTTATAATGAATTGATGGATTTAAGATTGTTAAATGTATTGGAAATTAAAAAAATAGAAAAATAATTTCTGATTTTTTTTTTTATTTTAGACGCTGAACTGACCCCTTTAAAAAATCTATATAGATTAATTAACATGGTATGCTATTTTTTGTGGTTGCTCCAAATAACCTCTTAATTATTTGTCAAATGTCAAGATTTTTATAAGTTTTCTCTATATTTTTATTGGTGTGTCTTTGTTTATTTTTAGTTACTCATTACTCTCTCGTACTTTCTATTGAGGTGCCTTTATTTTTATTTTTTTCCTGATGGAAAATGAATTCTCATTCAATAATAAACAACTCTAAATTGAAAAAATATATATAGTAAACAAAGATTTAAAGTATCTACTAATTAAAGTATTTATCAATTAAAGCAGATCTCAGCATAATATAAATCAGAAGAGGCCAAACAGTCATATATCACTTAATGCTCACTCATTTCTAAATCTTTCTTTTAAATATTTTTCTAATCTGGGTGAGATTTCTTAATTTATTTTTTTATAACATTTCTTGTTTTCCCTTTCTCCTCCCATTCAAGTTTTTTCGATTAAGTTCTCTCCTTCAATTTAATTTTCTCTCTCACACATTCTCTTTCTTTCTCCTTAAATTTCTCTATAAGTCTCTTTGTTTCTCTTTCATTCTTATTGTATGTGCTTTTTGCATGAAAATTTTGAAGAATTGGAAATTTGATATAATATTTATGAGAATAAAATTTTAAGAAAAATTGTTAATTGATGTATTGTTGATGGAAATATGAAGAATTACTGTTTAAAAATATATGTGGAGAATTACAATGCAAAGAACAACACACCCTTTATTTCTTTCAACTTATTTCCCATCCATTTTCTCTCTCACTTCAGTCTTTTCATTCGTTCGACTTTTGAGATTTATTTCTTTTTAATTGCTTTTTTCTCACACAATTTATTCTTCACGTTCTATTTCTTTCTCCATTTTCTCTCTCACACATTCAATATTGAGTAAATTGCACAATTTATAAGTAACTTGCATCATAAATCTATACCTAAAGAAATTTTTATTGCAAAATTCGTTCTAAAGTATGAGTACGTTGCAAATTTATACATATGAGTTAACTTTCGTTAAAACTTAACAAAAATTGTGATTAAAATATTCAAATTGACCCTCAAAGTTTTTAAA
Organism: Daphne laureola; assembly: GCA_038382905.1. NCBI lineage: Eukaryota > Viridiplantae > Streptophyta > Magnoliopsida > Malvales > Thymelaeaceae > Daphne > Daphne laureola. The sequence goes on from JBBYHH010288520.1 coordinate 5,334, forward strand.
ACGTGTTAAACATTTTTCTAGCTTTATAATTTTAATTTTGAGTCATTATTTTATCCCCTCAAATTTGTCATAATCTTCCGCTTACACCCCGCATTTTCAAAATCATCTATTTTATCCCCTGAAATTTGGCATAATATGCATTTTTCCCCTTTGCCGTTTAAAATGTGTGTTGACTTTTAATTTTCTAGACTTAATGTTATAATTTAACCTTAACTTTTAAAACCTTAACAATTTACTCCCCAAACTTTACGGTTCAACATTTAGACTCTCTCCCTCCCACCCTCTGTCGTCTACCTACCGATGAGCCCCGCAACTACCTTAGATGTCACCGGAGGCTCCAGCCCCTACCAGCACTGGCGACCTCGTCCTCCTATCTCTCTCTTTCGACCCATGTCTAGGCCGCGACTAACCAGGCAAATCAAGGTGTCGTCGTGCGTAGCTGAGGTGGCCAACATCGGCCTTAATAATGCGTCTTAACCCGCGAGCGAAATCCGGTGAGAAGGGAGTTTCCCGACGAAAATCTAGTGGGAAGACACACGGATGGAACAAAGTTGCAATCAGAGTTTGGGTTAAGATGGGCATCTCCGACGAATGGATTGTGATGCTCTTGTTCATGGATCATGGCCATCCCTCTTCCCGGGTCTCGCCAGAGAGCTCCACAACATGTTCGGCTCTGTGTGTGATCTCTGATACGTGATTTGTTGTTGGAAATCTCCGATTCATGATTTGTTGTTGGAGATGATTGGAATGGTCCACTGTGTTGTTGGAGATTAAATTTTTCTTCTCTCGGTGATCGTGTATATTTGTACTCGCTTTGAGAATAGGCTTTGTGGTTCTTGATGGATCTGGAGGCTTCCAATAAGCTTTTAACTTGGATTTTAATTATATCATGTTCTCATTTCTGGCAGTCTTGTTGTATCTCGTAGGTCACATGTTACTCCATCATTTAGATTTTAGAGTGGGTCGATTGAGGATGGAGTGAGGTTTAAATGTGAAGTGTAAAATAATTAAGGATAAAATTATTAGGGTTAAAAATTTTAGGATCCAATTTTGTAATTACATCTAAAAACTTTAATGACTATTCTAACAAAGTCAATGTCCAGGGAGGTTTTTGTATATTTTCATAAATCTCAGGGGGGTTTTTGTAGGATTCTGAAAATACGAGGGGGAAGTGAAGATTATGTTAAACCTTAGATTTTTTTTTTTATAATTACCCTATTTTTAATTATGTGTGTATTATTTCAAATAATTTTTCTGAATCATGAATACAAATTATAGATTGAGTCTAAAATATTCAAAAAAATATAAAATGAATATAAAAGTTTATAGTTATATCAATAATAATATTTTTAAAAATTACTCCTTCCGTCCATGAAAGATTGATCCATTTATTTTTGTTGTTTCAAAGTTCAATATTTGAATCAAATTTTAATAAAGATAAATAGTTTAAAAAAATTCAGAAAAATTATATCTAGTAAATTTAGATGTCAAATTATGATATACATATGAAATATTTAATTTTCAATGTCTAAACATTCATGAAAAAAAAAATCATAGATTAAATACTGCGAAACTGTCGAAATAAATGGAACTTTTTTTTGTGGATGGATGGAGTGCATTTTTTACTGCGAGAAAAATAATTATCAAAAGAAAAATGTAAGAATGAATAGTTATTTTTAAAAAAATATACAATAGCTATTAAAATATTTAGGTAATGTACAAAATCTTTCACAATAATAGATGTTTTTATAGAAAATTAGTATTATTCATTATTGTATTTTATTTTGATAATTACTATTTTTTTGTAATAAAAAAGGTAAATTTAAGTACAAGTATTATTATTGATATTATTTTAAATACGTTTTCATATTTGATATTTTCTTTTTGATATTTTAGACTCAATATGTAATTGGTATTATTGATTTGGAAAGATAATTTGAGATATTGCACACGTAATTAAGAATAATAATTTAAAGTATAAAATTATAAAGTTAGAGAATGTTCATCGTATTTCAAAATTCTAAATATCAATTTGAGCATTTTAACTGAAAGTTTTCTTAAATTTTAATAGTATTAAATCACAGATATAGATTTACAATGTACCCATACTTTAGAATCAATTTTTTAATAAAATTTTGTTCAAATATAAATTTATAATAAAAATTATACTTTAAATAATGCAATTTACACGTGCAATATTAAAGTCTTATTATAGATGGTGGTAATATATGTAAGCTGACGGATTAAATGTGGATTTTAGCGCGAGTTCTTCATCTTTATCTTGGAAATTCGAATTTCCATCAAGAGAACCGAATCCCCAATGTTTCTAATGGCTGGTTCAATTGAACACCGGCGACGGCGAGTCTCTTTTCACTTTACTGACTCGCTTCTCTGCAGTTCGTTCCAAATTTTCGAGTTTACGTCGGCCTCTGCTGTCGGGAACGCAACGGACCTCCTCTCTGGTAACCAAGCCTTCGATTCATTTTGCTCAAATTAAACTTTCCGACTGTGACTTGACGCTTTGTTGCTAGGGTTCGTAATCATAATTGCTCAATGAGTTCAAATTCTTGTGCGCAGAAGAAAAATTACAGCATTAACTCGGTTCTTGATTTACTAAGATGAAGTGACCAATCATAGAAAGAAAACTTTTTGGTCATCAATGTTGAAACAATAGAGGTCGTTGATGTTTTTCTTGTTGTACTTGCTCTGTTGTTATCGTAAGGAGGTGAATGCTAATGTTCTGATCATTTGTGGACAAGGCTTGGTTTATATTTCAGTCTTAAAAGTATGTAGAAAAATCAGTACTACTCCACTAAACTCGTACAAAAGTGCTATAGACCATTAAAACATTCTATTAAAACACTTGCCTATGAAAGGAAGAAACTTGCAATTTTGCTTCTCTTTGTGTGACTAGAATCACGAATAGGTAGGTGCAGCAGACAGCTATTCACATAAATAGATTATATAGATGCTCTGAATTACTATGAGTTTTTCTCGTCCCTAATGGTTTTTCTTGAGTGTTTCAATGAATCTTTAACTGGTGATGTTATTGCTTGAAATGAAGTCGAGAAATTCTCCGAAGCTAAACCCTTCATAAGTGGCTGGATGTTCTGCGTCCACAAACTCTGGTGCGGGTTTTATTTTCTTGTTTAATGCTAGACTGTGAATACTTGCTATGGAGAAACGCCTTTTCTCTGAGCTGAGAGTCACTTGATGAACAACACTTTTGCATTCCCCATTGCTCATGACTTCTATTTGATCACCCAATTGGATAACTAAAGCTCCTTCGATAACTGGAACGGAATGCCATTTGTTATCGTGGTCCATAACCTGTAGGCCTGCACAACTTTGGAGCAGAATCGTTAGTGTGCCATAGTCTGAGTGTGCTGGAATGCCCAATGCAAGTTCCGGCTCAGGACATGCTGGCTAGCAATTAAACGCTAGGACTTGGCAGCATTCTTCAACTTCCTTTTCTAAGTAGCCAGCCTTTAGACCTAAGCCCTCGAGAATTGCTTCCATCAGTTTCTTTTGTAGTTCCTGGACCATTACTGCATATCTACCCATCTTGTCCCTGAAAAGAGTAATCAATAATGTATGAATGTGAACTTTTATTTACTTGTGTTTTTGCTTTAGCATATTGCTGTTTTATTAGTTACATGATTTGCATGTTGATTTTGCATTGTCAATCTTGTAGTGGGACATAACTACATTAACTATCTCTACTTGTCACCATCTCACGAGAGATATTTCCATGCGAGTGGAAAAAAATCTGACGATGACAACTTTAGAATTTCTTCTCATAATTCATTCATAAGAAGATTGTGATAGGAAACTTGCGATGTAGTATAACTTTTCTGGTATGTTTTTATTCAAGAAATTACAGTGTTAGCTAATTCTAGACAATTACGCATAATTTCCAATCTAAACTTCGTGCCACCAACCCCAGTATAGTTGAGATTAAGGTGTAACATGATGATGATATTACAGTACAATTTTAATGCTTACGTGCAACTAAAACAGGATCTATTCATTATATCTGTCCTATTTGTTACCTTATCTTGTGATGATTTCTAGGACATGCTTCATGTAGATTGCATCCGAATCTTGGCTACTCTGCATTGAGTAACTATCTGATTTGATCGTCATCTTATTTATGGTCAATATTTGAATATTATTTTATTGATACTCACCAGAGGAAACCTTATGGATGGACCCTTATTTTCTTACCTGTAACTTGGAGGATTTGAAGGCCATAGATGTATCCATTTTGATATCGGGTGGGAGTACTGCTTGATAAAATCTCTCCAGAACTACACCTCATCATTTGCATGATTTATACTGGTTCCATACCATACGTGGTCATGGACATTGTCAGGCAGCAGTGCCATTTTCTCTTTGATAGGCAGGTTGAAGAACTATGTTGCTGCATTGAGAGCATCATTCATGACACAAGAAGGGATGCCATGGTTTACCACCTGAAAGTGTAAGTTGTTACGCAGTTGGAGCTTAAACTTATCCTATTAGAAAAGTCTGCCCGAGCTCGTCTGGATCTGATTCCTTAACTCATGCATGCATATCCTTTGGTTTGGGCGCTTTGAGGTAGGAAGAACATAACAGTCGGGCACATGAGGCACTTGTAACTTGTCAAGTGTTATAGCACTAGTGAAAGATTTTCTTGGTTCCATTATTGAGGTGAGTCATTACTAGCTAAGATATCTTCTCTATATGTAGAAGCTTTCCTTGATCACTTACCCAGATTACCTGGTAGTTACAATGTATCGTGACATCCCAACTTTTAGCATCTTGTGTTTGAATGTCAACACCAGTCTAGTAAACTAAGGTTATCTTATCTGGGCGAGGCCAATGTCTAGATTGATTGGGGACTAGAAACCAAGGTGGGAACTTTCGGTTTTTAGGGTCGTAGAAATGAGTATTAATGCCAGAGACGGAATGGTGTTAAACAAAGGCTTTTATCCTTGGATATGAGGCGAGGCTCGTCCTCATCTTCATTCATGATGAGAGCATTGAGGATGTGCGGAGATACAGATGGATATAGCAACAGAATGAGTTGCAGTTCATTTGATCGTGTTAAAAGTGTTTGGCGTTTACTCCTGTTCAAGTGGAATCAACAGAACAAGTTGCAGTTGATTTGATTGGGTTAAAAGTGTGTGGCATTTACTCTTGTTCAAGTGGAATTGTACTTCCCCAGAAACAATTGTCCCTTGAGAAGTGGCGATTTGGTTGTGTTCACTGAACGTAAGTCCGAAAAATACTTCTGTCACAACCACGTTGATATATACAAATATATACTCTGTGCTCAAATAATTGATTTATTTATTTTTGTTGTTTTATACTAATATTTAATGTTTAGATGTTTAAGGTAGAATATTTCATATGCCTATTATAATTGCAACACTTTTTCTAAATGTATTTATATTTTGATTTTTTTTCCTTTTTAAATTTTTATGAATATTTGAATCAAATTTTGAAGATTGAGCTTGAAACATAAAAAGGTAATTATCAAATACTCCTCATGAGGTACATATTCTTGAGTTCTCCCCTTATATTTTCAGAATTCTTTAATGTCCGTTTCTAATTCTGTTAGATCTTAAGATTAACTACAAAAATCAGACTCCTAATTTTTGAACCCTAACAATTACATCCTAAACTTTTTTTTCCCAATTACCCAAAAACAATCCTCCCTTCCCTGTTTGTTTTCCTACTATTTATCTCTGCTACCAAAACCCAAAACAACCACCAAACCAATTCCCAATTTTCATTTTCTCCTTCTCATGGAGACCGTTGACTTTCACGCCGACGAGAGACGCAAGGCCAAGTTCGACGTCGACGACATGAAGATCGTCTGGGTCGGCTCCCACCACGCCTTTGAAGTCTCCGATCGCATTGCTCGCCTCATCGCCAGCGATCCCGTCAGGATTTTACTCCCTTCTTCTTCCTGTTTTGTGTGCGCCGGACTTTGATGAGCTCATTGTTTGTTTGTTTGTTTGTTTGTAATGTTTGGGTTAGGCGTTTCGGAAGGATGACAGACCTAGGCTAGGTCGGAAGGAGTTGTTCAAGAACACATTGAGGAAGGTTGCTTATGCTTGGAAGTGGATAATTGAACTCTGACTTTCTGGTATGAGTTTCAATCTATACTTCATGACCGCGTCAACAACTTGTATTTGCAACATTTGAGTTTGTAATTTTCTGAATTAACCCAAGGATGGTTTGTGTATCAGAGGAAGAGGCTTCTAGCTGAAGGTTTTATGTGGATGAACCAGCCTTTACTGATCTCCATTGGGTGAGAAAGTTTTCTTATTTTTCCTCTCATCTTAATTTGTTCCACATACATACGCTACCAAAAGCTTTATGATATCCTCTATGGAGTCCCTGCATTCTTTTGGAAAACTGTTCCTCAGCTCTTGTTGGTCATGTCTGAGAATTGTGTGCAGGACATCTGAATTTGAGATAGTTGGGAATGTTGTTTCTTGCTGCTTCCATCTTACTGTTTTTTTTTTTTTTTTGTGATAAGGGAATGTTTGTACCGGCCATCAAAGGGCAAGGGACTGAGGAGCAGCAACAGAAGTGGCTGTCATTAGCTCATAGGATGCAAATAATTGGGTGCTATGCACAAACTGAACTTGGTCATGGCTCAAATGTGCAAGGGCTTGAAACTACTGCCACGTTTGACCCAAAAACTGACGAGTTCGTTATTGATAGTCCCACATTAACCTCGAGCAAAGTATGTGATGGTTTTATTTAGCCTAAAATCCAGCTCTTCTAGAACATTTTCTGATGCAATCTTCCAATGTCAGTGGTGGCCTGGTGGATTAGGAAAAGTTTCAACACATGCTATTGTTTACGCTCGTCTCAGAACTGATGGTCAAGACTATGGAGTTCATGGCAAGTGCAAGTTTAGTTTTTCCATTCACCGCAGTTTAAATCTCTTGTTCACATATAAAATAGTGCTAAAGTTCTGATTTTCAGGTTTCATTGTCCAGCTACGGAGTTTAGATGATCACTCTCCTCTTCCGGGCATAACAATTGGAGATATTGGCATGAAGTTTGGAAATGGGGCATATAATACAATGGATAATGGTGTTTTGACATTTGACCATGTACGCATCCCAAGAGATCAAATGCTAATGCGGTTTGTACTCTCTCTCTCTCTCTCTCCCTCTCTCACAGACACACACACACACGCACACACAATCTTGTTTCCCAGTTCCTATCCGGTCTTGCTTAGCAGCGTGTATGAGTCACAACTGTACTTATTTTACGAAGTAAAGGTTTAACATGTAGCTCCTCCATCCCGATAAACATGATACATTTTACTGAACACATAGATTAAGACAGGGCCGACCCTGAGATTTCGAGGGCCCGAAGCCAAAGGTAAAATTGGGGTCCTTGTCAAAATTATACTCCATCCGTTCCACAAAATTAACCATGTTTGACTTTTTTACTTATGTTTGACTCAAATTTTCACTAAGAATAATTTGTCAAAAAAAATCTTGAAAAATATATTTAGAAACTAGACATATTCAGTTTTCATTTGCATATAAACATACAATTTACAAGTCAATATGTTGTAAGAAACAAATCATAGATTAAATATCGAAAAACAAATGTGACTAATTTTCTGGGATAGAGGGAGTACATGTTAAATGTTTACATATACCAGAAATTTGATAATGAAAAATAAACGTTGTAAGAAAAAAATCATAGATTAAATGTTTGACACAACACACAGATTTATTTACATAATACCAACATATTTACATATACCAGAAACTTGATTGTGAAAAATAAATTTGTGTTGTGTAAGTCACAATATTCTCAAAATTTGACATGTTTACATCTGTTTACACAGATTCTGTAAGTTAATGTCGGTAATATTTAAATAAATTTGTGTGTTGTGTTACTTCATTTATATGTCTTATTATTAGGTTTTTTTTTTCCTTCTAAGTGTATAGTATATATGTATATATTAAAAAAAATTGGGGGCCCTAGGCGGATGCCTTATCCGCTTTGGGCCAAGCCCAGTGGTGGATTAAGAAATCTCGAAGACTTGAGGGTAATAAAGTAAAATTGTCATATAAGACAAAAGTTTTTTTTTTTTCTCTTAATGGGAAGGGAAATTAAGTAATAAGGTAAAGTTGGTGTGAAAAAGGATTCCGAAAAAGAAACATATCAGTTTTTGTGGGACAAGAAAAAAAGAAACTTATTAAGTTTCTTGGGATGGAGGGAGTACTTAATTTGGAAAAAGAACTACCCATTTTTAAACGAGGGTGATTTTCAGCCATTGGGATAGAGACATTGAGGTTGAAGTTCCTCTGAAGCTTTCATTTAGGACATTTACTGTGAGAACACCATTTAAAATGCTTTATTCATTTTGTGTTGTCTATTTGAAGACATTGGTAAGAGTTTTGTTTTGAAGTTTTTCTTTTCTCTCTTGAAGTCAATATTAAAAATAAGATAATGATTTCAGTGAGTGTCTGAAAGTTCAGAAATTTGTGATATTTGTGTTATCAGGACAGGATACAACTGGTTCCCTGTATTGCTGTTCATTCTATTCCATGCTACTCAAGGGTGAATCAATTTTCTTTTTCTCAATTGCTATAGGCTTTCACAAGTTACTAAAGAAGGGAAATATGTACAATCTAATGTTCCACGCCAGCTGGTTTATGGGACAATGGTTTATGTCCGAAAAACTATTGTTTCTGATGCTTCCTGTGCCTTGTCAAGGGCAGTTTGTATTGCCACAAGATACAGTGCTGTTCGCAGGCAATTTGGCTCACAAAATGGTGGTGCAGAGACTCAGGTATACATAATCCATTTGCGGTTTCATTTTTTTTGTGTCTTCTATAACATAAGTGTCAGATGGAGAAACATGAAATGCTACATGATATCTGTGTTATGGCTGTATAAATTTGTTGGTATCATGGTTGGTCCTGCCATTTATAGTCATGGTTGCTAGTCTCGTACATCTATTTAAATGCACTCTTTTTTGGTGGTATGTTCAATTTTTTTATCTTGAGATCTATATAGTTACTGCTTTTGCTTTTCTTCCTCCTCTTAAGGTGATTGACTATAAAACCCAGCAAAGTAGGCTCTTTCCTTTGCTTGCTTCTGCTTATGCTTTTAGATTCGTTGGTGAATCGTTGAGCTGGCTATACACTGATGTGATGCAAAGATTGCAAGCCAATGATTTCTCCACGTTGCCCGAGGCTCATGCATGTACGGCAGGGTTGAAGTCGATTACTACGTCTGCTACTGCTGTGAGTGTCCTTTACCCATTGGCTGCAGTTTATAAGTTTTATGATCTCCATTTTAAGACTCTGTTCAACTTTGTGTGGGATGCCTTTGAATGGACTTAAAGTGGTATTCTTAGACTTCATTCTCTATGATTAAGGCTTTTGCTTCCTTGGTTGCCTCATGTTGTTGCTAATAAGATTGGTATCATGCTTATCTATGCTCGTCCCTTATGTTTTAAGTTCATAGTTCAGGTACAACAGTCAGTTGTCTGGATATTAGAGTGTGATTATTAGTCTTCTCAGTCGATTTTGCCTTTTCCAAATGAAAGGAGGGGAAAGGAAAAGAAAGTGATACTATAGCTCTAAATAGGTTGGTCAGGCTTTTAGCACAAACTATATATAGAGGAGGAAAAGAAAATGTAATGCTATGGCTGAGGATGGGTTTATCAGTCATGTGGTGTGATCTATTCGGGATTCTAGGCCTTTTCTCATTTGCAACTGTAACCATGCATGCAATTTGCTCATACTTCTGAATTTTTCCTTTATTATGAGTACTGTGGCAATTAGATCATTAGGTTTATCAGCTATGTGGCATGATCTATTTGAGATTTCTATGCCTTTTCTCATTTGCAACTGTAACCATGCATGGAATTTTGGTCATACTTCTGAATTTATCTTTTATCATTACTGATGTAGCATTTTCCATTATTAGGTTCAGAATGGGGTGATTTTGATGCTTCTAATGACTAAAATGACTTAAAATGCAGGATGGAATTGAAGAATCCCGAAAGTTATGTGGTGGCCATGGTTACCTATGTAGTAGTGGGCTTCCTGAGTTGTTTGCTGTTTATGTCCCTGCCTGTACGTATGAAGGGGACAACATTGTGCTGCTTTTACAGGTATAAACAATTTTCTTTCCTTTCATCTTTTTAATTTGTCTACCCACATTCCCCTCTTTATATGATGTGGACCATAAGGTGGTAAAGTGACATGCATCCTATGTCTGTCTTTTCTTCTTTCTCTTTAATCCTGAATTGTTTTCCTCATTAAGCTCATTTCTATATTAGATAATTTTTTAGGAAAAAAAACACTTAGTGGACTCTTTTTACCTATTTGATATTTCCCTGTCTTTCCTCACTTTTTGCCTTACTATCTTCCATACTCGTCTATTTTGTTTTTCTTCCTTTAAGCTTTTTTCATAAGTGTAGTCGTTTCAGCACTTAAACAACCCTGTGCTTCACCGGTTGGTAGTCAGTAACCAATCCACCAGCACATACTTGTCAACTTTTTAAGCTACTTGCCTTAAAAAAATTTGTGATCTGTTCTCTCTGTTGTATTTCACTCGCACTATGATCTTGTGTTTTCAACAATATGCACAACAACTCTAACGCTAAACAAATGCTGATGTGCTTCTGCCTAACTTATGACTCAGAAAGGTGAATTTGGATGTATGTGCTTTGGAAAGAACTATCCATCCTTATTAAATCGTTACGATTGGCTAGACTTGAAGATTAAGTGAGTAGAAGACTTGTCAAGTTTTCCAATTTTACCCTTCAAAGGATAACTAAAACATTTATGAAGATTGTGTAGAATTGATGGAAAGAGAATGTACACTTTATTGGAAGTCGTGCTGATTTGATAGAAGGAGAGTTAAAGTAAGGATAATATGGTATGATGTAGAGAAAAGTTTCCTTAGAAGGAAACGTATGACCTATTTAGTGATTTTTTTTTTTTTGAAATGGAAAACCTATAAATTATTAGGGAAGGAGGGAGTAGCATGTTTGTGAATAAGTTTTCATTTTGAATGAAGGATCAACTTAATGATACTTAAGTTGGTAGCTAATGGATCTCATTTTCTATATACAATTTGGCTCATTCATTTTTGCCTATTAGGTTGCCAGGTTTCTCATGAAGACAGTTTCACAACTAGGCTCTGGAAAGAAGCCTGTTGGGACTACATCTTACATGGGAAAGGCTGAACATCTCATGGAATGTCGCTGCAATGTTCAAAAGCGTACGGCATTAACCTTTTATCTGCCAAATTATCTCTCTCTCTCTTACTAGGTTTTAATGTATGAAGTTAAAAAATCTCTCTAATCGTTTACAGCTGAGGACTGGTTGAAGGCTAGTGTTATATTGGAGGCATTTGAAGCAAGGGCAACTAGGATGTCTGTTGCATGTGCTAAAAATCTGAGCAAGTTTCCAAATCCTGAAGAGGGTATTTCTTCTCTCTGTCTCTCTCTCTCTCTCTCTCCATTTACTTGGTCAAGGATAAGCATGATCTGGTAGTTGAGTTGAACATATAGGCTCATAGGCTTCAGATAAGTTGTTTCATTTAGTTGTTGTTTGTAGTTGACACTCTGGGCATAGTATATTAACTTGCATGAACAAAGACGGTTGAATAACATATACTATTATGCATATTAATATTTCTTCATGAAAAGATTGAAGAGCTTGAAGTTTAACTCATTGGGGTAACTCTTTGTAATCAGGTTTCCTGGAATTGCAAGTGGATCTGGTTGAAGCTGCTGTTGCTCACTGCCAGTTAATTGTCGTTTCCAAGTAAGATCATCTTGCATCCAACAAACATCTTGCTAACGTTAATTGGTTGTTGAGATGTTTTTCTCGCCATGTGCTTTAAGACATGTAGAGGGCATTTTTTGTGTTGAATACAGCATTTGTATTAATGGTTGTTTTCTGCGATTTGTCATTCCCCATAGATGTCGTCGCTCTCACTGATCGTGGATGAGAGTTTTCTATCATTGTTCTCTCTCGCATCTGCCATTTCTCATCATTAAACAATACCTTAGTCCTAACTATGTTGGGGCCGCTGACATGAAATTTATAGTATCAATTTATCGTAAAAAAATAGTTAACACTATAATCCATGCAAAAACATCTGCCACTCCTGAAACAATAAAACTCTAATGCTAAATCAACTTTTTACCCTCCAAACATCCGCACTCGTGTCATTGTGTACCCTGTGTGAAGGGTCATCCTAGTAATTTTGAAGCTTTGAAGGAGTTATTTAAGAAAATCATACTTGTATATATTTCAGGTTCATTGAGAAACTGCAACAAGACATTCCTGGTAAGGGAGTCAAGAGGCAGCTGGAGATCCTGTGTAACATTTACGCTTTACATCTTGTGCATAAACATGTTGGAGATTTCCTCTCCACTAGTACCATTACTCCTAAACAGGGTTCACTGGCAAATGAACAACTAAGGTCTCTCTACTCCCAGGTTCGTTTTCAATGCCTCAATCTTTTTACCTTCGGGTTTATAGTTAGATATCATCATCTTCGACTGTTCTACTCATAATCTGTTTTGATTGGTAGGTCCGTCCTAATGCAATTGCGCTCGTCGACGCATTCAATTATACTGACCACTACCTTAGCTCAATTCTTGGGCGCTATGATGGGAATGTGTATCCAAAACTGTATGAGGAAGCCTGGAAGGATCCTTTGAATGATACCGTAGTCCCGGAGGGTTACCATCAGTATATCCAGCCTATGTTGAAGCAGCAGCTTCGGAATGCAAGGCTGTGATGTGTGAAATTTCAGTTGGTAATGCTCTGGTTGGCGAATAAAGTTACTCTATGAGGTTAAAAAAACCTCAATTAGCTTGGATCTCGAAGGTTGCCTTGCGTTACAAGTAATAAGGATGGTCTATTTGGAAGTTAAGTATGTTGTGATGCAATGTTTAGCTCTTCTAGTCTACCAGGTGGGGTGTCTGGAATGAAGGAGAATCAAGATTCAATGCATAGAAGATTAGGAACTGAAATGGTTGTAGTATTTGTACTATTAATTAAATAATCAATAAAGTATATTCAACAAAAATGCTATGGTTAAGTGGTGTTTTGTGTGATTTTTTTTCTACTTTTCAAAATTCTCATACATAAAAAATCATTAAATACATCAATTTCATCTTTGTGGTATGGTGTTACCTCTTTTAGCTGGAAAACTTGTCCAAATTTCTGTTTTGGGTATCTTTTTTATGATTGTTTGATACTAGTAAAAGTTTGGCTGCCTTTAAAATAAAAATAAAAATTGGCACATGGGTAACTGTGTGTTCACCAAAAAAAAAAAATTGCCCTCACAAATGACATTTTGTCATACATAAAAAACTTTAAATCTATTAATTATCCAACAAATGACATTTTGTCAAATTGGCTACTCAAGTCAGGAACATCAGATCCAATCCAACTTTCTCAGAAAAGAAAAAAAAATCCATAAATTATTTTCCTGAACACACCATAAAACGAAATTTTATTCCCAGCTGTAGCTTTATGATAGAAGTTTAACCAATTTTTATAAATTTCTAATAATAAATTAACACATATTTAAATTTTCTCTTCTAAATCAATCTTTATCATTTTTTTCTCTTAAATTCAAATACTTATCACTTTTTTTACCTTAATAAATCCGACCTCCACCAAAAAAGTATCGTTTCAATTTTCAAGAGAGCCGGTCAAAGCGTCGTCTTCATCGGACACACTTCACTGCACACAGAAATTGGTAGTGGTCGGTCGATCACTTCCACTGTAATTTGAAGCGGATGGCATAAGCCCTAGAATCCCGTCTTCTCACTCGGAAACCCAGTCACGGGTTTAGGGTTTTAGTGTCTGTTCAACGGCTCTTCTCTAACAAGGCATCAGTCGAAGCTCTGTAAGCTCATTCTCTCATGTTCCGTTAATTTCCATGTATTTTGCAATGCGATCGCACTTTTCTTCTATTACACAACCGCATTTCATTTTCACTTTCTGGGGTCGCCTTTAAAGTTTGTTCCTTGACTTTGTTAGTTGAACTCTATGTCTGTGCGGGTAGGGTGTATTGAACAATCTCGGCCTAGAAGTGTCTTATCTTCATCTCTATACGCTTTTACCTTGTTGATTTTATCTGGGAAAACCTTTTGTTTCTGTTAGCTGATTCCGAGGAACACGAGTGAGAATAGCTGCTTGCATGATCGAGATAACTAGAATTTCTTTGTATTATAGAGTCTTCCGTGAGTTTTTATTTCTGTATGAAGGATCTTTCTAGGTTGTTTTTGTGTGTTTGAGCTTTTTCTTTCTCCATCTTCCTCAGACTTTACAAAATGGGGCCATCACCTGGTGGGAAGGAAGACAAAGACGTGAGTGCTATGGTTGAAGAGCTTTTCGATGAGGGTGGTCTGTTTATTAATGATGATGAACTTGAAGACCACCCCATTATCAACGATATTGGGGTAGACGTTCTGAAAAGTTTCATTGAAAAAGCGTCCATGTCATTCTTTAAAGAGCGTGGTCTCATTAGTCACCAGCTGAACTCCTTCAATGATTTCATCAGTCATGGTCTGCAGAAGGCGTTTGACTCTTTCGGCGAGCTGACAGTGGAACCTCTTTTTGATCCAGCGAAAAAAGGTGAAAATGGCTGGCGCTATGCCAGTGTTAGATTTGGGAAGGTATCACTTGATCGCCCGAAGTTTTGGGCTGGCAGTGGGGACGAGCAAGTTCTGCTTCCCCGCCATGCTCGGCTTCAGAATATGACGTATGCAGCAAAGATTAATGTGGATGTTTATCTTGAGGTTATGAACATCATTTAACTTTAGACACATTTTAATATCTACAGATTTCCTCCTGTGCAAATAATCCACTGTATCATTTATCATTTTGTGTTTTCTGAACTGATGTTGTCATTGGATTTCTGATAGAATGATCATCCTAGCCAAAATGTCCTTCGATCACTGATGCATGCTTGTTCATCTCTTAGGTATACACGAAAAAGCTAACTACAAGCGACAAGTTCAAAACTGGAAAAGAGCAGTATGTTGAGCATGAGCGCCTTCATAAGGAGGATAGAGAGAGCATGATGATTGGTAGGATTCCTGTGATGGTGAGGTCAGACCTCTGCTGGATGAGTGAATCTGAAAAGTTGGATTGTGAGTTTGACCATGGTTGCTATTTCATAGTCAAAGGTGCAGAAAAGGTGAGCATTAAAGCCATAATTTTTTTTAACTATGGGTAGAGTTAAAGTATTTCTTGCTCTGTTTCTCTCTTGTATTTTTAATCAGAGAAAATTTATGATTCTTTAATCAGTGGGGTAGCATGGATGGGATTTGCAGAAGGCATTAATGGTGGATATTGTTGTGAACTTTGATTATGTGATATAGGTCTAAGTATTCAAGACTTTTGTGATTGTAAGGGTAATACACATCAAGTGAATGTGTGTATTAGAGCCTATATAAATCATTTCTGATTTCTACTGTGTAGTCAAAGTATTCAAGGCATTAATTGCTCTGAATTTCAAGATTTGTTTTGGAAGCTGCCCTGTATTTTCTCAGAAATGTGAACCTTTTCTTTCTTTTTCTTCATAAGGATGGATCAAGTTTCTATTATAGTTATCATAAAGAGAAAAACTCAAACTGTTGAATTTTGCAACTTCTTCTTTGTGTTAATACCCAGCAACATTAGCCAAAGCAGACAAGAGGTTACACACTTTGTAGTGTGCAAAGACATCCCGAGCACACCGCATAGCGCAATAAATTCAACATTGCCGCAATTTCTACGAACCTTTCCTCAAATTTTGATACCATAATTTCAATCATGATTTATAATGGAGATCTGGAAAATTTTGCTAGGTATTAACACAAAGAAGAAGTTGCAAAATTCAACAGTTTGAG
>JBBYHH010288521.1:0-12637 GCA_038382905.1 Daphne laureola
CGGAATGCCGGAAGATGATCAGCGGCGTCGACAGTGACGGAGATGGGTACGTTGATTTCGAGGAATTTAAGGTTATGATGATGGTGGGGGCGAGGTCCGATCATCCTCCTCTCGATTCCTCATCAAAATTGAGTTTGATGAATCAATGAATGAATCACTCACCTTGGTTGAAATTAATGTCAATTGTGAATTGAGTTTTAAGAATGAATGAATGAATGAATGTTCATGGGTAAATCTATGATTAAAATTTCTCAAATTGGTAATGCATGCAATGGTACTTGTTCATCTAACTTTCCCAATGGGATTCAAATTTCAATCCTTTAATTACACTACTGTATATATTTCTGTCCTTTTGCTGTGTAGTTTCTTTCTACACTTCCTTTTTTGCCCTCTTTTTCCAATTTTTTTTAAAGTGCTTAGGTTAGAGGATCGAGGACAATGGAGACCGAACACCAGACCTCTATCTCATTTGCTATAGTAACTTAATCACTAGACTAGATGCTCATGATTAAAGTGTTTAATTGTAAGGAAAATATTTTTCTCCGGTTTAGAGGAAAGTCCTCTCACCTGTATACATATGTGACATAATGTTATTGGTTGGTGCACTTATTATTTATTACGGGGCTCTTACTCCCATAATTAATAGTGATCGCTTCGTAATAAATAATAGGTGCATCAACTAATAACATCATATCATTTATATAGGGTGGAAGATTTTCCTCAAATCTCTAATTCAGATTGGAGGTAAATATTGTCTTAATTGTAATACTCCTTTGCCACTCCAAATTTGATGCATTTGAGAGAACATGAAGATTAATGAATATTATTCTTAATGAATGAGGGTCGCAAAAGTTAAAGAATTTGATCTCTTTGTCATGAGGTAGTTCTTATCTATTCCGAAGGGATTTAGTTTTTTTTCTTTTTTTATAAATAAAAATAAAAATGATTGGATGTTTGCTCTAATATTTCGCTAGAGTTTATGTATTTTAATTATTTTAATAAAATTATCGCCGTTAAAAAAAAAAGATTAATGAATAATGTTATTATAAGTAAAAATGTAAAATATGCATATAAGACGAAAATTAAATTTTTTTTACTGAGTATGAAAATGGAGGATGACGAAGTAAAAAGCATGAAAAAGTTTATTTTTCAGAAAACTTATCAATTATTTTGTTTGGACAGTTAAAAAAATATATTAATTTTATTGGGGTGAAGTATTATCAAATTATTTTACCTGTAAAATGATATACAACCTTTATTATATACTCCACTATTGAATGGAATATGATACTCTTTGCATAAAAATCACTGACATTTATTCTTCAAAAAAAATTAAAAAACTCTACTAATCTTTGTTTTTTGTTTTTGGTAAAGCCATTTTGTTGCACTTTGATTGGTTTTGATCTCCGACCATAAGAATCTTTTGATTCACAAATAGTAGTACTATTATTCCCTCCTTTGATGGATGGAGTAGTTTGGTACCAAAATCTGAACAGCGTACTATACTATACTACACTACTGCTTTTATCTATTTGGCCGACCATGTTCAATATTAGTACTACCTTTTTCACAAAACCATGTGATTTTGACATAGCTAGAGGATTTTCATTGCTCATAAGTAGGGGAAACCAAGATTGAACCATGCATCTAGTGGTGTATCTGCAACCCTACCTAATATATATATATATATATATATATATATGCTTACGTAACCTATATTCAAATCGGGTACCTTATAAATTAACCCTTAGGCACCAATCTTTTCCGACTGCCCGGAAGACCGGTACTGGCTACCTCCATATTAATATATGGAGAACACAAAAGAAGAGTTGAGGAAGGAGAATAGCTAGGATTTCTCCATATTGCTGTCAACACAAAGCTATATATATATATATATATATATACATCAGACAGCAGTACTTGAAGAGAAGAGAAATATAGTTAATTCCCAAGAGATAGACGTGTTCTTGGTGCAGGTGGTAATCCTAATGGGGAACGTGAGGTTTGCTTTGTGGTGGTAATGTTGTCACGATGCAGCAGCATAATAATCATCATCTCCCGTTGCTGCAGTGATGGATGCTTTATTCTCTCAAACTCCTTCCTTATCTTCATCACCTGGTTGTGAATCAAACCACCACCATTCCACACATTCTTCTTCTTCTTCTCCTCCTCCTCCATCTTAATTCTGAGACACAAACAAAAACTCACCTCATCAAACATATAGATATAGAGATATATATATATAGTGAGTGAGTGATGGATGGATCTATGGAAAAGGAATGAATAATGAATTAATTAATTGTGTGGCAAATGGCAATTCACTGAATCAATGAGAAGTGGGACACCATTAATGGATTAATGAGGTTCCCTTTGATTGCCCTTAATCTAACGACATTAATGCTGGATTAATGTATGTAAACATATCCAATTAGTAGATGCCAAGTATTGAGGAGGAGGATAGGTAGTTGGCCAACTGCCTTTTAATTTGACACTTGTTTTAGATTTTCTTCTTCATACAAAATGTGTAAAATATAATTAGTACTACATTTACACTTGGATGAACTTCTTACTTCTGTCCACAAGAATTCCATTTATATGACATCTATTTCAAGTTCCAGATTCCATTCATAATGCTCGGGTTTCATCGAGTGTAGACATTATGCATAAAAAATGGTAAATATATTTTGTTTCGTGCCCCACATCCGAGGACTCCTAGGGTTGGACACTCGACTCTTCAGACGCCTTTACGGTCCACCCTTTCAAGCATCATCGACGAAGCCACCACCACCACCACATCGGCCAATACCAACACCATCACTTGGACTTCATGGGTACCCAAAAAGGTGATAGTGTGCTGTTGGCGCGAAAGTCAAGATCGTCTACCAACTTTCCAGCAACTCCTCCTGTGCAACATCCCTATTTAGCAACCGGGTTGTCTGCGTTGCAACCACCCGTTGGAAACATCCAATCATGTGTTTATCTGCTGCCCTTTTGCTTTAGATGTTTGGCAACAGGTCGACTCGTGGTGCCAACTTGATCAATTCCGATGAGAGGACGTTGCAACACTTCTCAAGACAATCTCCCTTCACAACAGCTCCCGCAATCAAAATCAAGGATGCCTAGCAATCCGACTCATCTATCTGGTGCATCTGGAAGGAAAGAAATGCTATCACTCATGACAATTTGAGCTTGTCAACCATCCGGGTTTTTGACTCTATTCAATTCCTACGTACCTTTCCTGTGGATCTCTAACAGGTACGGGTGGCAACGGGGTGGATAGAAACCGCAAACCGCGGATAACCGCTCGTTATTGGCGGATTTAACCGCGGTTTTTATCCGCGGATTTGCGGTTGCGGATTTTTTTTTCCACCCGTCAGTATTGCGGTTGCAGATAATTGGTAGGGGTATCCGCACCGCGGTTAACCATCATTCGCAGTTTACGGATACCCGCAATCCGTAAATAATCAAATGTACTTGTACCGTTAGATCTAACCATTTTTTTATTAAAAAAAAGAAAGATAAATATCATCCACTAAAAATTCTAGTGTGTGTGCTCAATTTTTCTTTTTGCGGTATGTAAATTATGGATGTTTAGGTATTTATAAAAAAAAAATTAAGTATTTATTATATGTTGCGGTAATATCAGTGGGTATAACCGCGATTTACGGATACCCGCGGTTTGTGGTTATGAATTTAAAATTATAACCGTAATAGGTATAACCGTTACCCGCGGATATAAAAAAACCTGTGGATTACGATTTCACTCTAACCGTGGATAACCCGCTCCGTTGCCACCAGCTAAAAAACAAAAAAGTTATCGTGGTGTGAATGAGTTCTTCATCCATTAACTGCTATTTCCAACAACAGCTAATTATCGTTTTGTACAAACTCTTGAACCGTAGACTCTTTCCTCATCCTTAGAGGAGAAGTCACTTTTATATATATTCAGTTGTCATTTAAAAAAAAAAAAATTGTGAAGTAAAATGGACAAAATAGATGAGACGGAAGAAGTATACATGGAGACACAAAGGCTTGTATGTGCCTAGTTTTAGTAGTAATTAGATTATTGTTAACTCAAAATATTGATACGCACATTACAGTATTTGGTGACCCAAAAAGATTATGCACAGGTTCGTTGAGATAAGTGGGCTTTAGTTTGGAGGGTAGACCAAGGCCAAGGGTAGCTGGACGAAAGTTGCTACATTACTAGTACTATGTATATATATATATCCTTCCTAGAAGGCTAGAAGAACAGCTCAAACTAACTCAACTAACATGCATGATTAGTTTGTTGATTATTGTCAATAGCTAGCTATTCAAGAGAACCACGATAAGATCGGTTCTCTTGCACTATAAGATCAGTAAAATCTGCATATCTAATTTGTAATTTTTCAGTGACAGTTTTTTTTTTCTTTTTTTTTTTAGAAAATGGCTATATATTACTTAAAGAAAATAATACAGTAGAAGTCAGAATTATCCAAAAACAATGCAACAAACGTTAGACATATAAAATCAAAACGTCCAACACTAGAACTGTTAAAAGAAAAAACACTTAAAGAAAGGAACCAACAACCCGTAGTATATGAGAGCCACCATCTCAGAACAGACAACAATCCTCCCGTAAAACCAGATGATTTGAAAGCAGCAGAAATTATTATGACAAGGGTGTAGAGATCATCTATGTTGATCAAGACATACCAAATTAGGTGCAAAAGAGCTAAGCGCCGTCTTTCCATGAAGGTGCGCAAAAAGGAAGAAGCACCTACCTAGAGATAGAAAACTCACACACACATACAAATGTTAATCCAGTCCAGAAAAAATGATAAAGAAACCAGAAAACATAAAAGTCTAGGTAGAAAAGAGAACAAGAACTTAATTCCGCAAGAAGATGAGGAGAAGACTGGTTCAAGGTCAGTTCCCCACCTAATTCTGGACTTCACTGCTCCAGGCACGGCAGGAAGTTCCCCTGCCCCGTCAAACATCGACCAACGACCTCCACCACTGCCTCCGGCTCAAAGAGGCTCATCCCCAAACGACCTCTGCTTCCAACTATATACATATTTGCCAGGGACAAAAACCATGGCCAGTTGGCCAAGGATTCAAAGTCAGATGACCCAACCCCGCCGAAGGGGTTCACCCGCCATGGACGCCGATCAGAGGGCGCTGCCCCAGGAGAATGTGGTCGCGACGGCGGAGAGAAGGCATATCGTGTTGCGGTGAAACCAGACGGAGGCGAGCCGGCAACATGAATTGGGTTTATCGATTGGAGATGGAATCCACCTAGGGAGTGCTGCAACATGTGAGCTGAGGAGTCCAAGCGCGCAACGTCAAACGCGAGATCGGTTCTGAAAGAGATCCCACGTGTGCACCTGTCCCGGTGGCGACGCTAGGGAGCGGGGAAGGTGAGGGGAGCATCATGGCAGCCAGGTCTAGTGACAATATTTGTAATAGTAGAATATTCTGTCAGATCATTGAAATTCAATAGCAATATGAGTATGAATCCAATTCTGCCTCCCTAAAAACTCTCTATTCATCATGTGTACCTTCTAAACACCATGGTTTTAGGGTTTCTGAACCTAGGCGCTGCACAGACTCATCTCCGTCTGATCCACCGCGCTGTCGCCGGATCTGGGTACTATGTCACTGATGACTTACTCCCGCCGAGTCGATATCTCTGCCGGCTAATCGGTCCATTCCCATCCTTCAATTATTGGCATCGTTGTCGAAACCCTCACCAAGCCCCTGGTCTGGGTACGATTTCACAGTTCGGACCCGACATCATCGACGATGAGCGGCGTGAAGCTGTGCCGGCGCTGCTGGATCTATCCCGCTGCCGGCCTGCTCGATTCCTGGTTTTTCTCTGTTTGGCCCGATGCGCACGACATCCTCACCGTATTTCGCTCGAATTCACGCGGACCAAGCTTTTCGTCATCGACGAGGGTTGGTCGGAGACCATCCGATCTCCTTTCCATGAGGCTTTTTGAGGGCCTCTCCGAGTAAGACTGCTCTCTGGTCACAATGGCCTCGCCAGCGTCGCAGGTGGGTGTGGTTGACTAATAGGGTGGGTTAGCCGATGGAGTTTCCGCCGGAAAAGGCCACCTTCCCGGCTCAGCACTACCGGAGTCGTTGCTGTATGGATGGGGCTCCAATAGAGGATGGGAGTTTTCGCTTCTGGTTTGTTTCCTTCACTGCTCGGGGGGGCTTTTCCGGCAGTAATTTTGAAGCAGTTTTGGGTGGAGCCGGTGACTTTCCCGCTCCACCTGTAACCATGATAGGATGGACCAGGAGCAACCTAGGACGGGGATCTGGGCTTGCTCTACCGGCTACAAAATCCTCATGTTTGTTCTTTTTACATACTTTGGTTTTTGGTTGCGTTTGATTTTATATTCTTGTTTGCATTGCTTTGTGTTTGGGGGTTCATCCCGAGTGTAGTCTATGGTGGTAGACCTGTCCCATTCGCACCTGTATGATAGATTTTTTTATCATGATTCTCGTCTTGGGAGTGGTCTGTTAATTCTACTTTATTATGTATTTATAAGACCGAGTTTATAACTTACTTAATTTTATTTTCTTCAATTATTCCAAAACTCACTGAGTTTCGGTGACAACGTTGTGAAGCTCCGACATGGTATATGGATGAGGGCTGAGGAAGAAGATGAAGACGTATTATCTATGTTTTAATTATTATTTTTATTTTTTCTATTTGTTTTTAAGTTATTGTGTAATAATTATTGAATTTACTCCACACTTAGACACGTGACTTTTAGTTAGCGGAGGGGACAAAGAGGGATAGGAGATTTATAATAAGCATATGAATCATTTAATTTTATATATCTATGAATTTATAAAAATAAATCATAAATTAAATATTATAAAAATAATAAAAAAAAAATAAAATCTTTGTGAGACGGAAAAAGTAATATTTTTTATATCATTTTATCTATGAAAATCCATACATCACATTCACATGCAAGACTCAATCATTATAGTGATAGGTCATGGTGGATTGCAGCATGTCCAAAGGCAAGAAAAAGGTTACATCTACATACCCATCTCAATTAATTAGCCAAGTATTCCATATCATGCATTTCTATGTCTAATGCCTTGATTCCTTTGCAACTCTATCAACAATTAATGAGAGAAAACTACATAAAGGAAAACAGTAATGCATGTGTGAATTAAGTATAAATTATTAATTGAAAGATCAGTCATGTCTTTTTTATATTTAGCCCTATAGTATCACGGTAAACACGACACATACAGGTTTTAATCACTGAGTTTTAACACCTATATAAAGGGAATAATACATTAGGAAATACTAGCGACATTTTCTTAGACACTCACTTAAATATTCTTCCATTAAATTATCATTATGTATTTATTTCTGTAGGTCATAATATGTTAATTTTATTTTTAAATACTCTTTTAATCCACAAAAATAAACACATGACCACAATTTAATAGAAAAATATTCAAATAACTGTCCAAGAAAGTGTCGTTAACATTTTCATTTCTCTAATATATTATGCTCAAGATGAAAAAACCTTCCCGAATTTGTCATTCAAATATTGTATCACTTAGTCATACACGTTTCCATGAGTATGATTGGATTCCACAGAAACCCTCAAGTTCCTCTCACTCCATGAACCCATATACTTCCTTGGTCCTAAATTGTTTAGTATGTGACTTTAATTTTTTTTATTTTATTCAAATTATTTAGGTTAGTGGAAGTGCAGTATAACACATGAAAACAAAACAACATTGTTACTTTGTTAGTACTCAGAAGGGAAAGTAAGTAACATTGTTAGTACCCTCAAGTAACAAACATACACCTAAGGGTCTCCCGGTACAAGAAAAATAAAGTTCCACTTTAGGGTAAGTTCAGCGACGAAGCTATGATTAAGATATAAGGATGACAGAAAAAATGTCGGTCAATGTCAGTCTAGGCTCGCGATTCGTTGCTTGGATTGGCAATCGTGATTCGCGACCTAGATTCGGGATTCACAGGCCTTAGGCCGCTATCCGGCAGCCCTAGGAGTAGGACCTCATCTATGATCTAGTGTATTTTTTTTCTTTGTTCAGCATTTTCTGGCATTGGTCAATGGTGGTCCGATCCGTGTTGTGAGTTTAAGTGAAGTTTAAAAACTTTTAGATAAAAGTGTTAAGTTTAATTATTGAGAGTGTACCTAAATGATTATGTTTAAAACTTATGGTGTAAATAGATTTTTTTTTTAAACGAGTTGCTAAATTATAATTTCCCTCAAAGTCTGTTAAACTTAACGTAAAACGGATGAAAAAAGATCACGAATTGAAAAAATCTTTTAAAAATTAAAACGGGACTTTAATGAGATAAAAAATTAAAACATGACACAAATTAAACAATAATTATAATTAAAGAACTATGGGTATAATTATTTAGATTTATTATTGAGTTGAGTTTAATATTTTTAAATTTAATTTATTGATAAATATAAATTATAGTATATAAATCTATATATTAAATATAATTTATACATAAAATTTAAATTAATTTTTTAATTTATAAAAATTTATATTATATATCCCGGTAGTCATCTCAATCACAAGAGAGCTCACTTACCAGGTGGTGGGAGTTCCACTTTGGGGTCCCTTCTCTATTATTGTATAAAAAAATGAATCCTTGTGGACCAACCCTGGTAACTGGTAAGTAATGGGCTGGTGGATCCTTGTGGACCAACCCTGGTTAATGGGCTTATTGGTGGCGTTGGACCAATTCAGCTTACTAACTCAAGTCTTATAGAGTACTACTTTCTTCTAGTATTAATTTATAATTTATTTTCTAACTCCCTATCCATATGTTCAACAAAGATTATTATATTTATTTTTTAGTATTTAATTTATAATTTATTTTCTTTAATATGTTGACATATAAAATTAATTAATTTATATATATATGTTAAATAAATATGTCTAATTTATAAATATATTTTTTAAGAATTTGTTAACAGAGTTTGTTTTGCTGAAAATTGAGTCGAAAATAAATGTCAAAAGTCAAACAAAACAATTTTTATAGAACATATGAAGTATTCTATAGGAAAGATTAAGCTAAATAATATTTACTTCCTCATTTCCAAAATAATTGATTGGTTAATTTGATGTCAAGATTAAAATAAATGTACGATTTTATATAATTTAACTAATTACCTTTTAATAAAAGTTACACAAAAAAATGAGATAGATAATATAAATATAAAGTGAAAATAGTTCAGTACTCTAACTTTAGAGAAGTAAGTTTTTTCTTCTTCTTTAAAGAAATGTGTCCAAAATTTTCGAGGTCATGTTGGGCTGTTGGGCCTTGTATCAAACTTTTGGTCTATTTGGGATTTTGGGCCTAGAAGGCCTTAGGCCAATTCTTATCGTAAAAGTTACAATTTAATTTTGTATTAATAATAATAAAATAAATAAGGGTAAATTATAAAAAAAAAATCTAAAATTTGGTGAAATTTTCAGTTTATTCCATCTATTTTAAAAATTATGCAGTTACCCCTCTGAGATTTAGTGAAACCTTCAATTATCTCATTTGATAATTTATGGTGTTAGTTGACTCTTTTAACGGTAATTACACTAACTGACTCCAAAACAGTTAAAAGGTAGTCTGAGCTCACCTGTGTCGGTATGAACTCACTTGCGTTTCTCCGGCCTAAGCTCGTCCGCGTTGTGGCGGTGATCAGACAACGACGACTAGATATGGTAGCCGGTTAAGGAAGGAGAAATGAAAGAAACAAAATCTTAGATTTAAAATGTTAGAGTTAGATATATTAGTGACAATAAGAGTAATCAACTCTAAAAATCTGAAGATTAACTAACACCACAAACAATTAAAAAAAATAACTGAAGATTTCGCTAAATTTCAAACGGATAACTGTATAATTTTAAAAATAAATAAAATAACTGAAAATTTTACCAAATTTTAATAGAATATTTCTAATAAAAACTCCAGTTTTCATTGAAAAGGACAATAGTGTGTGCACCGACAGCGGCATGCCAATTCTTTCCTCAACGTGTTTATTATAAATCACTCAAAACACGTGCCCTGAAACCGGCATACCCGGTCGTTGAACCGGCTCCAGTCAGTCTCCTTCGTGATCGTGACCCAACACCAACAGGCCACAACCACAACACTAACTCGATCAATTGGAAAACTACAGGCTCGCCATCTCACTTCTAAAACTATATCGTTTCTGCCACTAACTCCTTTTTATGGCATGAATTCTATGTAGCCATTCATCACATGCATGTATATGTGAGAATGTAAACTACGGTGAGAGAAAAACTTTCAACATATCTCATAAATTGTATGAAAGCTAGAAAGTGCTAGATGTTCTGGGGTTCATTATATATGAATATATGTGTTCTTGGACACTCAATGAGATTTTAGTTTAGATCGTGTTCTTTCTTTCTTATTTTTTTGATACAAATGAAGCATGGGGTTTGGGATACCGGAAGTTTGAATTCGAGTTTTTTATAAATATCCTCAGGAGCATGATCACTAGATCAAGTTCTCAAGACATTTTTTTTTTCCAAAAAGAAATTCAAAAATAAAATTTGAAATATTTAAGATGATGAAGAATTGTTGTATGTGAATAACCAAGCCTTGAAATTCACATATTTCAAATAGCATCTGCTAAATGACGGGTTCATACCATTAAAAGTATAGTAATGCAAAATCCATCGTGTTAATTGATAGTATAAATTATTGGGTAATTATCATTTACCCTATAAGATTTATTATAATCTTTAATTTACCCCCACATTTTTAAAATCCTCTCTTTTTCCAAATGTACAAAAGTCCCTCAGGAATGTAACTTCCGTTAATAAACCTGTTAGATTTTAAGTCAAATTACAAAAAAAATCAGAACCTCTAATTTTTAAAACCTAATAATTATGTCCCAACATTTTTACCGATTCCATTTTTATTATCTCCCTATGTTTTCCTCTCCTCTTCCACCCCTGACCAAGAGTACTACAATGGAAGCTCTTTCTGCTCTGATCGTTGCTCTCATTGTCACTTCCACTACTACATGGGTTCAGTCTCACGCCATTTTCTCCTTTCTATTTTCTTCTGTCATTTCCTATTATGTTCTTCTCATGATCTCTCTGCAAATCATAGCTTGAATCTCTCCATATGTTGCCAACATTGCTCTTGTCTTTGATCTTTAACGTGACATCTTCTCGGGGCCGGTAGTATCAACGAAACTAACAGAGAATAGAACAATGAACATAGAGAGATTCGTGAATGAGGTGCAGCCAGAAAGTAATTAATTTTGTATGGGAATATGTTGACATGTGCTGTGATAGATAGAATAAACAATGGTCCTCCCTTAGTGGTTGATTGAGGATTCTGAAAATACGTGGGACAAATTGAAGATTATAGTAAATTTCAAGGAGTAAATGATAATTATCCTAAATTATAATCGTAAACCACAAGGTTAAGGTACAACTGGTAGCAACTGAGAAATAACAGGGGCAATAATAGGAATTAGTCACATTTAGATGAATCAAATCAAGTTTTAAGGATTAACGCTCAAGATCTTATATAACGCCATAAACACACACACGTCTTCCCTGAAAACGAGCCACTCATCTTGCCTACAAGTTTACTTTGGTTCAAAGATTTCTCTGCAGACTAAAATCTGACTGCGGACCTCCGTTTCTCAGACCGGCTCTTCTCAAAATTTGCGGTTTGCGTTCGCCTACAGAGTGAAAATGGAGAGAGATTTCATGGGTTTGAGCTCCAAGGAATCATTGGCCATGGTGAAGGAAGAAATTTGCAATTTTGGTCTCAATCAAATAGGTCAGTCTCCTTCAATTCGCCTTTGTTTTCTAAAACTGGGTTACTGAGAAATTCAGATTAACATCTCCTTCTTATGGGTCTTCTTCTAGTTTTCTTTTGCATGCATGCTTTGCTGCTTACATGAGAGTGATGCAGTTGTGGGTCAATATCCGACACTTGTTTCTCTTTTCTTTGCCCTGGATTCAAGTTTCACCTGGAAAACTTGTCAATATCTGTTTGCCATTATGTAAAAAAGGAGTCTTTTTTTTTTCCCTTATAGCAATGATATGGTTTGCTAAATGTAATTCCTTTTTATGGTTGTTTTTGTTTTGGTGTTACGTTCAGAGGATGAAGGTTTTGTATTTTTCTGTGATTGTTCTTGTGGAAGAGAGATAGAGTTCTTCTGATTGGGGATTTTTTCGGGGCACCTACTTTTCAGGCCACAGAGTTGGGTTGCTAGGAAGGGCCTTTGCGTTTGGTTTCTTCATAAATTTATCATGTCAACTTACTTTTCACGTTCTAGTTACATCATTAACTTCATGCCAATGATGATAATGTTAGCTGGGATTAAGATGCAGTACTATACTGGTGATGATATTTTAAAGTGGCCGCTGTTTTACAGCTAATATTCACTTAATGTTGCTCAAGCAGGTCATGCAAAAAACATGGTAGATTTCTTGTCTGTCCCAGTAACAGGTCCGAAAGCTGATGACATTCAGGTTTGTCTTCGTTCTTCTTTAATTCATCTGTTATATTTTTGAATGATTAAGTTAGTTTCCTTTGAATTGAAATTGGTTTCTATGTCAAACTGTATGGATGTAAAAA
>JBBYHH010288632.1:0-12635 GCA_038382905.1 Daphne laureola
TTTATATAAACATGTCATGCTCATGATATGCAATGCACTTTCATTCATTCATTCATTCTTTCTTTCTTTCTTTCATTATTTCTTTCATTCTTTCTCGACAGCCCGCGGTAAGCTGTTTCCCAACCCCCATAGCTCTATCATGGCGCGTAGTACTAGCGTGGGGCGTATGGTCCCCGTTTACCATCGTCATCAGATCTACCATCGTAATCACGCTATGTGTGATCTCAGGATCTGGCATAACATCTGTCAATCAATCATCAGGTTCTGCAGATCGGTCACGAATATCGTGCCTTCAGACCTGGAACATATCAATCAATCAATCTGTCAATCATCTTCAGGTATTACAGAATGGTCACGTATAACGCACCTCTGAACCTGGAACTTTATCTTTCATCAGACAATCAGACAATCAGACAATCAATCAATCATTTGATCTATCTTTCATTCATTAGGTCTACCGGAATACTCACATAGAACATGACATCGGGACCTAGTATATCAGTCTTGATCGCTGTGCGACCGCCATTCCATCTTTATCATTGTCGGGAGTCGTAGTCCCATGCAGCATACCTGCAAGTCCTTTACCCCTACCTTCGGGGTTTTAACCAACCTATATATATATATGGTAGAAGGGAACCAATATGCATATATACATAAAAAGGTTAAGTCCTTACCTTTAGCGTTCAATCCGTTCTTGTTGTTCAGGCAATCTCTGATTTCTGTCAGCTCTGAACATCCAATATAATCAATTCATCAATATCATTTAATAATCATATCAATCTTTCACATCAATACAAACCATTCAATTTTGCAGTACTTATCAATAATTCACAAAACTGCATACTTTCATTCAACCGATAACCATAACTCTGACACTGATTCTCAAAATATCCAAAGCATCAAAGTTACCCGAAATCAGTTCAGAAACACAATTCAATCAACATTACAATTCATTTTAACTGATCACCGTTCCAACAATTTCCCGGGGAACTTTAAACCTTAGCTCCTAACTCGGGCTGGAATCAGTCAAAATCTCAAGTATTAATGTTGTCATAAATCCATCAAGGAACAACAATTTAGCTTCAATTTCAAATTTTGCCCAATTTTCGGAATTTCTCTCTCATGAACCCTAATTTTCGAAGTCCTAAATTCAATCCGATTCAAAGCTGTAAAACATGTGTCTAACTCCCCATTAACAAGAAAACATGTTTACCTTATCAGTTGAACCAATTTGGAATCCTATTGCTCCAAGTTGATTTTTGCCCAAATTTGGAAATTATTCAATTTTGATGAATTCAAGCTTCAATCTTGTGAAAATGTTGCTGAATTCTTGAATCTTGCATGAATTCCGTGTTTCCCTTCAATTTGGTACCCAAATCGGACCTTAGGGTAGAGAGATTTTTGTTTGTCTAGTGAGAGAGTAGAGAGAAGGACATAATTTGCAAATGGAGAAGAAACGTAATCGGTGGTCCGTTTTATAGCCAGAACCCGCGGCGCTGTCCAGCACCATCGCTCTGCCATCATTCCGCCGTGCCCTTCGCAGCTAGACAACCACTCGCCATGGTGGACGCCGCGTGGTCGCCGTGAGTGCGCCGTGCAACACGCAACTTGACAGACCATCGTCTAGGTGAGCGCCGCGCAAACGCCGTTCTTCCGCCGCGAATCGTGAAATCAGGCAGCAAGCCATCGCGGCGAACGCCGCCTTCACACCGCGCCTCTTCCGTGGATTACAAAACATGGCAGAACATCTTCGTGGTGAACGCCGCCGTCCCGCCGTGGTTGCACCGTGAAGACCGTTTATTTTCTTTCCTTTCAAATTTTTCTCTCTCCTCGGCCGCGGTGGTTTCGGTTGAGTTCTGTAAGGCTTGGGCCATCCTTTTTCGACCGTTCAAAGCCTGTTTTAACCACGACCAATCCATTAACTGTTCCTTCATAGAATCATTCCTCGAAATCCCCCGCACGAACCAATAATTGTACAATTCTTTCACATAAAATCATAACTTTTCTTAACGGAATTCTTACCTTTTAGTTTTCTGGTGAATCTCCGTCGGTGGCCGTAACATGTCACATGACAACTAGATGAAGAATTGGTGTGACTACTTGGTCTAACTTCATACAATCTGTGGTTAAGCATATATTCACACACAATATGATTATCTTTCATAATAGTAATACTACTATTAGAAAAAGTCAAGATATAATTGTACTTCAACAAATTAGAAATAGAAACCAAGTTTCGACAAATACCAGGTACGTATAAAGTTTCAACCATATAAATGAAATATCCATTAAACACAGGGACTTTACAAGTCCCAATATCAACTACTTCCAAAAGTTCATTATTTCCCACTAAGACATTCTTCACGCCTCTCGGGAGTTTCCTAAACGCCACAAACCAAGACTTGTCTTGAGCTATGTGGTTTATTTCTCTCGAATCTACAATCCATAAAGAATTGTTTTTAGTAAGCATGTACATTAGAAGTATTAGCTACACATACCTTGGCAGGATTCCTGCAATCCTTAGCAAAATGGCCCTTCTTGACACAGTTAAAGTACTTAAGCTTGGAAACATCCCTCTTCTTCTTGAACTTTTCAAAAATAGATCCATTTCTACCGCTATTTTCATTAGTCTTTGCCTTACCCTTATCATTCACATTATTACCCTTCCCAAACCACTTCCCCTTCTTCCCCCATTTCTTGCTGCAGGAGGAGGAGGAAACATATGCCCTGGAGTGATTCTTAAGAGCCATTACTTTCACTTCAAGTAACAAATGGGAGGCAATGTCATTAAATGACTTGATTTGAGGATTATGGCACAAATTGACCTTTATCAATTGATATTCCTCATCAGGAAAAGATCTAATGATAGCTTGCACTTGCTACTCATCGGTGAGCTCATGTTCAGCCTCCTTCAATTGGTGAATCATGCATGACATTTAATGTCAGTGGGAATTCATGGTGTGCTCGGATCTCTTAACATAGTTCTCAAAATTTATAATCATAAACCTTTGTTTCTCAATAGAAACATCACCATATTTTGCCTTCATAGCATCCCAGATGCCCTTGGCAGTCTCAATTGTAAAGAACTCAAGCATTATCTCATCCACCATAGTAGAGAGAAGTGTCACTCAACATAGATTGTCATTTTTTAGTTATTCCACATAGGCAGTCGTATCATCACCAGTTTCAAGATGATTGACCACATTGGTCAAGATGTCAAGTGTGTCCTGCTCAATCAGAATGAACTTGACCTTTTGTTGCCAGATTGAATAGTTTTCACCATCCATTTTAGATCCTTGTTTAGTTCAGTAATTATATTCTTACTTGCCATCTATAATGATGCAATCACATGTTTTAATGTTCAACCAACACATAACAAGACTCAATCAAATAGCAAGTGTATTAAACTACTTCATACATGTTCATACATGGCAAAAGATGTGCATATAGCACTCAATTAGAAACATACAAACAAGTTTCCGTAATTCCATACACATGTTCTTAATGAGCCTTTCAAGAAGGTTCTTTGTTAAATGTCAATATTACATTCATCTATGTAACACATACATGTTCCATTCATGTAACATCATCTTATACTATTGTCTCTCAACCCCTTAGTCATTGTAAGAACATTCCCAAGAAAGATGGAGGGGTCAGAAAGGTCCCACTTAAAATCCACTTCCTTTGACAAAATGTATATTACAAGACCTTAAAGTAAAGACTTTAGTATAATATAATAAAGTGACATATCTAAGTAACATATGCATACATACTTAAGAACATGTATTTAAATATACCAACAACTTTTTATACTTCAAGCCACTAACACACATACATGTTTTCATATTCATGTGAATCAAACAAACAATTTTCACTAAATTTCATGCATTTTCTTAACATGGCCGAATGCACACAATACTTTCATCACATAATCATTCAACACTTTCAATGTTGTAGACATGAATTCGATAAAAAAAATTCATCCAATTTTCATGAAATCAACATGAAACAAATTCAATCTCAAGAAAAAAGATCAACATGTGATTTATGCATCATTTCGGACTCATCAATTTTAATTAAATATTCATACAACAAAATTGAATTTTTACACATAAACATGAATGAGATTCTAGAAACCAAAGCTTTGATACCATTTGAAGATTTTAGATCTTTTAGACTTTTCAATTCATGTTCATATGATAACATAAACACACTTTACTGGCGGTTTAAAGGCATGATGTCTCTTGATTAATCATGTTCATTTCTATAAGAACAAGTAAGTAGCAAGCAACATACACAATTATACAATTAAGGTCCAAAACTACGTACCTTAAACCTTTGTAAAAATGGCTTAAGGAATACTAATTCCTTGCTCCAAACCTATGCTCCTTCTTTGCTCGTTCTTGATGGATTGTCTCATTGAATTCTTCAAGGAGGATGATGAAGATGAAGAGGAATATTTTGAACACCAAAAGAAGAGAACAAGGGGGACTATATGGAGATACCAAGAGGTTCAATCTGTTGAAGAGAACACAATATTGATCCACCCTTAATCTCCAAGAATTACCTAAACTTGCGCCAATTGAGAGAGAAATGAAGAAGAAGAATATCGCAAGAATTATGTGAACTAGTGTAAAAACCTAATGACCATTCCTCTAATCTATTTATAGATGGAGAAATGGCCATTAAAATTATCACCATTTAAGCTCCCACTAAAGCTTTCATTTAAGCTTTCATGGCTTCTAATTTTATAATTCCACTAACTATTTATTTCCTTGAAATGAATATCCTTTATCCTTTATATTTTCTACAAAAAATTGGCCATACATATTTTGCCAATTAATGGAGTTATTCCATGGTGCAAGGTGCATATAAATTATACCAAAATTATCAAAATACCCCTACTTTGATAAAAGGTGCTAAATGTGGTTATAAATATAGAATGAGGTTTTGAATTATACAAAATAATTCCAAACAACTTCATTTCACATAATTGAGGTCCTTTAACCTCATTAGTACACTTTTACCTAAATACCCTTACTTTGATAAAAAGTGCCCTAATGGTTTCTTCTTCTTCAAAATGAGATGAGGTTAGTTACCTTTAACTAACTTGAGCTCAAAAATACTTTTAGTTGTAGTGAGCTTACTTTGAGCTACACTTCTCTGAGCATGAGTACCACCTCAAAAATTTCTTGGTGCGCCAATGAATTCTAACAAACTCCCACTCGCACTAAGATACTTTTGAGTTCCAACTCCCACTCGAAACAAATCTCTCAAACACAAGACAAATTAAGGCAAATTCATATAAATGGAGTTAAGGGTGCGCCAAGGAATTCTGTTACAGTCACCATTGACAACCGTTGACTTTCCTATAAGTTTGACCGAATGTTAAATTTTGAAATCATCGAGACTTTGTTAAAAACATGTGGAACATGGTTTTTTGTTAATTCCAATCTCTTGGGAGATAGTTAGAGGTCCATTTCTGTGGTAATATGCATTTTGGAAGAAGTATGTGAATTCCGGGTCATTTTGCCAAATGTCAGTTCAGAGGGTAAAATGACCATTTTAGAAAATTGGACAAAACCAGAATTATGTTAGACACATAATTTGGTGGCATAATTATGTTGAGTTAAGGATTATTTGTTATGGTTGGTGATTAAATTACAAGAATTAAAGTGGGGTAGTAAGAAATTATGTATATTAAGTTAGTAAGTAAGGTGTAGAATTCATTTAGCATAAAACTTTCTCTCTCCTCCCTCCCTTGTTGTTGTCACTGATTTTGCTCCATTCTTTCTCACCATTTCTTTGCTTCCACCTCTCCAATATTTGCCAAATCACCATCTTTACTCATCAAATCTTGAAGGTAAGCTTGGATTCATGAGTAATTCATGTTAGAACTTTTATTGGGAAGTGATCAAAGCTTATTTCTTCCTCCCTCATTGAATCTAAATTTGGGGTTGATCTTAGGGGCGAATTCATCATCAATTTTCTTCAAGAATTGTGAAAGGTAAGGTTGGATTTGAAGTATTTTGAAGTGGTATTAAGTATCTCTCCATGATTCCTCATTTTGATTTGAATTGGAGCTAGGGGAAAGTTGAATTGATGCTAGAATTGTATTCTTGGGTTGGTTTGGAGCAAGTTTAATACTTGAAGTTAGGTTCAATTCATCAAGAATCAATGAGTTATGCTTTAAGGTCAAATTTGAAGTGTAGGATTAAAGGGTGGATTTAAGTTCAAGTGTTGAATAATTTGTGTTCTTGGGTTGTTTTTTAACAACTTTAATGCTTGGAATGAGTTGTGAATCACCATGGATGGTGAGATGATGATGAGGCTGAATTTATGCATGATGAATAGTAGTTGTTGTTCAATGTTAAAGTGTTGAATTGGGATGATTTAGTGATGTTATGAAGCTCCTAAATTGATGTTTAAAGTTTAAAGAAAGAATACCTAGGCCATTTTTTGGCAATGGCCGAATTTATGTGTTGTTTTCAGGAATTGGGTATTTAATGTTGAATTATGAAATTGTTGATGAATTAGTGTTGTTTGTGGGTTGTTTTGATGATATGGAAAGTTTGGACAAACTTTATTTGGTAAACAATAAGTTTGGGCCGATTTTGTGATTGGAAGTAAGTTGGTAATTTTGGATAAAAGTTGGAATTATGTCGAATTAAGCTTGAAATTGAGTTTCTAAGTTGAAATGTGTACAATTGGAGTAATTTCCCTCAATTGTGTTAAGTATGGCTCAAAGTGGATGTTTCTCGGGAAGTGGGACTTCCTTCGAATTTCTGCACTACATTTGGAAATTCTGGTAAGGGCTGAACTCTTTTGAATATGCATTCTGGGAGTTCTTTATATGCTATTTGGATTAGTTGAAGCTGGACTCAGGCGCGAGGGTGGGGCCCGGTGACTGCCTGGACTAGTTACATGGTAGGGTTTACAGCGTGCAAGTTTCAAGCGTGAAGACACAATCGGCTAATTAGGAATTTCAGAGATCACTGGGTGATCACTCATCTGATTCAGTCTGACTCTGATCAATCATGATCAGGCATCTGATTCTATATGTTATTTATTTTTATTTTTGCTCTGATCAGTTTATGATCAGTGATCTGATACGACAATTTTTTGAGGGGATGTACGCCCCTAGCTGGTATACCATGCTTCTGCTCTATTTCTGACCCCCGAGTGTATTGGGCTTCCAGCTCGGTCTCTAGGGGGCCATCATTTCTGTTCTGCTTCCTTCCCAATCGGAGGTGAAGATTCTGTATCTATTTTCTGTATGTTTTTATATGTATGTATTCTGATCTTTGTATGCAAGAATCTATATGTGGTGGCTTGCGGGACATCAGAATATGATTGTGTTCATTGTACACTTTGTGCACGATGACGTTTTAGATTATTCTGATAATATATGAATTGTTTTGACTCTGTTTTGTAGGTTTCTGTTCGTAACGTTGTCTCGCAGGACATCCACATATGTGTCTGCTAGTTGTGCACTTAGTGCATAACTATCTGTATGATCTGTGGAGGAATCTGTATGCTAATCCTTTTTTGTAGGATTCTGTATACTAACATGTTTTTGCATGGAACTTCTTTTAAACTGTTAACCTTACCTCAACCTTTACTTAGTTCTTTCGGGAACTCACCCTTTTTTGATAAATATATTTCAGGAGCTTCTGGTTCACAGCCTACAGGATAAATCTGCATAGTTGAGTATTATGTTTAGCAGCAGTAGAAGCAGAGACTAGAGTTGATCTGGGTGCTTGTGACGGTATGATCACTTGAGCATAGTAGGTGTTCCATGCTCGTAGGTTACATGCTCTGTAGGAGTAGATTGCATTTGTACATGTAGCTCTGGAAACATTTAGAAAAAAATGTTATTATGTTCAGTTACTTTGTGATTCGGTGTATGTTCACTTGAATCATCTGTGTTCTAATTTTCTGAATAGTCTGCTTTCTGAAATTTTGGTTATTTGATATTTTATTCAGGGAGTGTTTACTCCTTTCTGGTGTATCTGGTATTTAAGCTGAGCTCAAGTTATGCTTTGTGTACGTGGATTTTCTAGTATGTATGTGAAAATTTTTAAGTGCAGGATTTTGTGCGAACTGGGATAACCTAAACCAATGGCACGTTTATGATAAAGGTAAGATATGTCATGCGACTGAGTTATGTATCACCCACCACATTGTGGCCCACATTCTGACATCACCGCCCCCGTACCGTTAGGCTTCCGCAGGCAAAGGGTAGTGGTGATAAGTTGGTATCAGACCATGATTTAGAGAATAAGATTTCTGGACATAGGTTGTCCAAGTAAGGATTTGGGAAGGAGGTGTTTGGACAGATGCAGCCTGTGCCACTGATTGATTCCAGGATGGTTCTGTGAGGACTTCAGCCTTATGAGAACTAACTTGGAATCATAAGTGCGACTACAGGCTGTGGGTTCAAACATGCTCGGTTTGACTAAGGTTTCGGTTTGCTTTTGGTAAAGTGGGAATTGTATGGGTTTAGACCATTATGAATATGGTTTATCTGATAGATTTGTGATTGTTTAAGGTATTATCTGATGCTATTTTTCTGCTTAGATCATTTGCATCATACATCATACATGCATCTACACTATAGAGCCATTAGGAATACTGTTGCTTGCTTCTGTTTAGAAATTAACTGCTATGTGTGCCCTTTCTTTTATTGTGAAGCTTCAGTTATGGTAAATACTCACTTTCAGTTAGATTACATTCTGAGCTTAGGAATGTAGACCCTACTCCTTCTGACAGCTCGGGAAGGAGGTGAATGGGAGTATATCTGTCATGGACTATGAGCTTGAGTTTGACCGATTAGTGT
Source organism: Daphne laureola (assembly GCA_038382905.1). NCBI lineage: Eukaryota > Viridiplantae > Streptophyta > Magnoliopsida > Malvales > Thymelaeaceae > Daphne > Daphne laureola. The sequence goes on from JBBYHH010288632.1 coordinate 8,840, forward strand.
GGTATACCCCTCAGAATAATGGGAAGGTAAAGAGGTTTATAAGAGGCTTGGGGCCATGACGATAAGGCAAGGTTGTAGCGAGTACTAATTAGTCTTAGGACTCGGTACTGTCTGGGGTTGCCGGATTAAAACACCGGTAGCTGACTCGGGGTGCAACAAGATGCACCCAGAGGACGGGACGCTAAGAGGCTTATGGATGGTAGTTCAAACTACCTCTCTTACTGATCAGACGGTGGTTTGAGAATATTTAGTTTAATAAGAGAGATTAGACGGTGAAAGATGTTCCAATTGGGGTAGATTATCAAATTTTAGATTTAGTATTATTGCATTTATAAGCACACTGGGTGTGCCGGATTTCAGAGTTCGTATAACAGTTACCTCTCAATTATTTCAGTTTGAATAATTCTGTGACACAATGAGTACCATCCATTTCAGTTCACAACCGGGATGAATGATCCGTACAAAGTGGGATGAGACGGCCGAGCAGGGAGTTATGGAAAGTACATCATTTCTGAACTATATTTCTGTCTATGCACTTTTGATGTTAGTGTGTTCATGTCTGATGTTGCACAAAGTTGTGCAATATTTTAGCATTTGGCTATTAGTCATCTGTGTGATAAGTTTCTGAATCATACCACCAGAAGTCAATATCTGTTATTGAATGGGATAGTATTTGAATATGATTTGACTGTCGGTAAGTATCGGATGTAATCTGATTAGTTGGTGTTAGGTACACCTCAGTATGTTGTTCAGTCCGAGTGGACTTATTTGATTTTTTCTGAGAGGACATATATGATTAATGTGAGAAAGATTAGTGTGATTTCCGTATTCGGGAAATCTCCAAGTGGGAGGAAATTTTCAGAAGATGGCCATAATTATTCTAAAGTCTTTCGTATTAGTATACTCAAGAAGAGTATTCTGAATCATATTCAGACCATCCATGTGGATGAGCTTCAGTTAGAGCCGAACTTCTCTCACCAGTAAGTATTATTGCTTTGATGCCTAACAATACTTGGAATGTTATCCCCGATGAATTTATGAGGTTGTGGGTACTCTTGGAGGACCAAGAGTCCTAAGGGGGGGAGAATGTTACAGTCACCATTGACCGACATTGAATTTCCGATAAGTTTGACTGAAGGTCAGATTCTGGAATCACCGAGACTTTGTTAAAAACGTGTGGAACATGGTTTTTTGTTAATTCCCATGTCCCGGGAGATAGTTAGAGGTCCATTTTTGTGGTAATTTTCATTTTGGAACAAGTATGTGAATTCCGGGTCATTTTGCCAAATTTGAATTCGGAGGGCAAAATGGTCATTTTGGAAAATTGGACAAAACTAGAATTATGTTGCACACATAATTTGGTGCCATAATTATGTTGAGTTAAGGAGTATTTGTTATGGTTGGTGATTAAATTACAATAATTAAAGTGGGGTAGTAATAAATTATGTATATTAAGTTAGTAAGTAAAGTGTAAAGTAGTAGTCAGGCAAACCAGGAAAACCATGCTACAGTAAATTATGCTCTCATCGGAGCGTCGCTCTGAGCACTCGCCAGTGCTCATGCTGAACAATGGGGAAGAAAAAGAATCAACGCTCTCAGGCGAAGAAAGACAAAGATAAAGACGAGATAATCGAGTTGAGCTCCGTGGTCAGAATAAAAAACATGAGCGAAGAGGACACATCTGAACCAGAAGATCGAGAAACGCATCACGACTTCAAATCCACCACACCGGGCATATCCAATCAACAACAAAGTCAAGCCACCACATCTTCATCGTATACCGCTACTCCCATTCATCAATCATCTGGTTCACACTCGAGGAAGACATGGGCAGAACGCGTTCAGAATGAAGAGGAAGATTCACGTGTTCGAAACGAAAGCATTAAGGTAAAACAAAATCCGAATTTTGTACTAGAGTTCGCTCCTGAAGTCTTAAATATTGAAGAGCTAGCCTTCTCAAATGAAGAACTTCAAGAAGGATCAAGATATTGGAGGCATACATTGGTTGGCTGCGTTATGGGTACAGAGGTCTCCTGGACCAATATGCACAAATTTGTTCAAGCCAGATGGGTCGACATTGTCCCACCCACAATAGTTAAGCAATCTGGTGTCTTTCTCCACCTTCAGCTCCAATGATGACCTCTACAAGGTATATTAATCCCTCACATACTTTGTGTTTGAAAAACCATTGATGCTGAAGAAATATAAGTTGGGAATGAAAGTTGATAAGAACCTATTTGAAGAAAAACCAGTCTGGATACGTCTCCCAGACCTACAAATGGAGCTATGAACTCCTAAATTAATGAGTAAGCTGGTAAGTCTCATTGGAAAGCCCCTCATAGCAGATCTCCCAACTGTCCAACGTACCAGACTCTCCTATGCTAGAGTTCTAGTATCATTACATGATCCAGCTAAACCCCCTGAGATACTCAAATTTTCAACTCCTGATGGTACTCACCTGTAGATAGTGGAGTATGAATGGACTCCCCTTCCCTATCCCAAGTGCCAAAAATGGGGGCACCAAGAAGAGAAATGCGATCCAAATCATAGACCAATCCGACACAAACAGGACAAGGCCCCAATCAGTCAGAATAAAAACCCTTCTCAGACCACATAGAGCCAGAAGGGAGAGGTCTTAATCAGATCTACCACACATAATCAAGAGAACATCATAGATACAGAGGATACAAGTTTTTAGTTAGTCACCAGACGGCAGTGGCAAAGGAAAGGAACTGGTCAGGAGTTCAAAGAAAAGGACAACCCCCGCCCTTGGTATCTACTAGCTACTTCTCTCACCTACAACCAGATAATAAGGTATTGGACAAGTTCCAACCCCCCATTCCTTATTAATGTTTCTCTGTTGGAATGTGAGGGGATTAAACGATCCCATTAAGCAGAAAGAGGTTAAAAAGTTAATTAGAAGAAAGAAATTGACTTTGGTTTCCCTACTTGAAACTAGAGTAAAGTGCTCTAAGTTTATGTCAATATTCAAGAAAGTCTTTGGTGGATGGTCTTACATAAACAACTATAGCATGGCTTACAATGGGTGCATATGGATTGCTTGGGATCTAAATTTACTGAATGTACAACCTATTCAAGTAGAAGAACAATATGTGCATTTGATAGTAGAGCATATATTTGATTAGTGGAGCATCTGCCTATCTATAGTATATGCTTCAAACTTCCCTAATCAGAGGTCACTTGCATGGCAGAGTATCACAGACTATGCCCAATCTATACACAGCCCCTGGATTCTCCTTGGAGACTTTAATGAGGTTCTTAATTCATCAGAGAAACTTTCCACGGATCCTATTCCTCCCATTCATGCTGCCAGATTATCAACCATGTGTGATACATTGGGGCTCATTGATATATGTAGTGTTGGTCTACTTTTCACTTGGTGTAACCAACAGGACTCATCTTCGAGAATCTACTGCAAATTATATAGAATTATGGAAAATGTGGAATGGTTTGAAAAATATCCCATGGCTAAAGTAGAATTCAAATCCACTCCCTTCTCAGATCATGCATTAGCATATCTCTCTCTACACAGTGAGTTGATCCAAAGGAGAGGATGTCACCACCGTCCATCGTGATCGCTAGTGCGGAAGCGTAACTTACTCTTATATTGCAGCTGCTGACATCAGAACAGAGTCCATCAGAGTTTCGGTTCCCAGAAAACCGACTAATTTAAAACTTTCCCTTAGATAATTACTAATGAGTCATTACAGAGTTTTAACAGAAATATAGCGCGGTGAAATTAACCAATATATCGTTATACATCAGATAGGAACCT
>JBBYHH010288743.1:0-12632 GCA_038382905.1 Daphne laureola
GGAGGCAGACTCATACTAGATCTAGATCTTGTGTTGTTGCCTTTAGTTGTTGGTCACAGCTTTTTCCTCTGTTGGTATACCATTCAGCTGTTCTTCTTGCTATCGGCAACCAGAGGCGCCTTCTCCTCTCTTCCTTCCCATCGCTTGTGATCGGTTCTCCAAACCTCGATAGAGCAGTGATTTCGGACATCGATCTTCTTTCGGGGTTTGCAATTTTTGCCGTATAGACATTGCCATTTACTTTGGTATTGACTTTACTCCCAGAAGGCACAATTTCATCTGCTTCAAGTGAAGAGACTCCGTTGCTGCTGGACATGTCACGGAGCAGCTGCGAGTTCAAGAAGATGAGGTCCGAAGAGCTCACATCGCTCCACCGGTTCTTGAAGATAACATCGGATACAATGATCTGGTGATTCAACTTGTGCAAAACCTTGTCCTCCGCATCATCAACGTGTTCATAATCATCATGATGGTGCTGAATAGGGATCTCATCCTCGTTTAGGGACCTTGAAGATCCTTGCTGTTTTGCCTCCTCTCTCTGTACATAGAGCTCTAAGTTCGAGCCTTCTCTTTCCCTGTCCTGGGACTGGCTCACCGAGAATCGCATGCTGTTGGTGTACGCAAAGATTGCAGGGTCGTCTGGATTGATCTTTTGCCTGCAAAGAGGGCAGGTAGAGTGGCGTTCAAGCCACTGATCAATACAGTTGATGTGGAAAGCATGCTTGCACATCGGCAGCAGCCTCAGCATCTCAATATCTTCAAATTTGGACAGGCAAACTGCACATTCAAGCCCTTGTTTGGACCCTTTCAGCGATGAAAATCTGAAGAAAGGAAGCGACTCTATCACGGTTTTGTCAATCCCGGAGAACCTTCGGGATATGCCCACGAGAGCGCCGATGTGGAGAGCTGCAGGTCTGCTGTGACAGAACTTAGCATAAACAAGCAGAACAAAAGTCAGACCAAACATGATTGATAGCACACCAATAACCACAGTAAGACTTGGCTGGAAAGATACAGGTCCATTATCATCTCTAACAGATGGATCAGTTCGGGGCAAGCCAGATGCTTGTGGTTCAACTGGAGAAAGAAGAGCAGAAAGAGAAAGGGAAATCAAGATCACAACTTTTAAATGACCCATTTGAGCAAGTTTCTCTCTTGACATCTCCCACTCAACTTCCTGGCATTTAGTCCAAGCTTTTTCTGTTTCTTCTGGAGATTAATTAATAAGTCCCACCCAAGTGAGACGCAGCCTGTGTGCCTTTTCTTCTGTTAGAGTAATGAATTCTTTATTGATATGATGCCAGGGAAGTGATGAAAGGTTGACGGACCGGACCCTTAGCCGCACAAAACAATTTACAATGTCTGACTTGGTAGCCCATTCCGCTGCAATAAATCATCTGATATCATCACACACAAGTATTATACTACTAATTATATATCCTTTTTAAGTTCTGAAGAAAAAGGACTCTCTAGATCTCTCTCTAAACTGATGTCACCAATCATTTAAAGTGATTCACAAGCTAGAGATTAACTGGACAAATTAAAATCCTGGTTTAAGAGGAGAGATTTCACTAAATGGCATGGATTACCATGAAAATTTGGACTCTTTCTACTGCAGCTTAAAACTGCCTCCACTCAGTTTTCCTCTGGTGAAGAAAACATAAAAACCTTAACTTGAGCTATTGTTGGAAGTCAAAGTTGAAAAACCTAATTAAGAAATGAGATAATTTGATAAAGTCTGTGAGCAGTGACCTCAGTGCACCGCCATCTTTAAACCATGTAAGCGCCTTTTAATTTGTTTCATTCCAGTCAGATAACAGCTACCTAAACTTAAGATAATCCGTTTGTTGTCTTCCTTTTCTGTCTGGATTAAGAAAACAAAGAGAAGTCAAATGGCAGCATTTCATAACATAATAACTACTAGTACAATATAAAAATAGAGAATGGAAGTTGAGCTGCAACTTGGCTTGATGGCTTCTAATTAATATCCATAATATAGGAACAGAAACAGACACTCCTCATTAAATAATCTGGAACGTCCTTCATTATTTCCATAGACTAATAAGTATTGCATGCAATCCCAGTTGAACATAACAAATCCTGACTACAAAAGAAAATGTTTGCTACTACTACTGATACTAATGGATCAAATGAACTAAGATCAGATCATATATTAATGGATTTCACATTATTCACCCGAATCCCTATTCCATGAAAAAGAAGCCATAGCTAGAGAAGAAGAAGAAAAAGGAAGAATCCAGCCCACTAGTAGTACTCATCCCAGTTTCTTTCCTTGTGGGTGAAGCGGGAAACGGAACAAGCAATAAAGTAAGCCAGGTCGGGGTCATTTCCTACCTAGCCGAGTCAGGGAAAGGGCAATCCTAAGCCCATGGGAATTGGATCTTCATTTTGCTGCCCGCGGTCTAGTCTAAGAAGCTCCGATGATCTTGAGACCTCCTAACTCAGCCACACTTATTGAACTTTAGAGAACTAAGTGATACATAATAATGACAACAACATGTTGAGATTATCATAAAGCTAGAACAGGTTTAGGCCATCACTGTGTTAAGTTAATGGCTTAACTGGGTGAACACTGTTTCGGACAAGTGTGAGGGACATGATGAAGCCAGCCATGTCAGACATAGAGTAAAGACAAGTCCCAGGCGGCCAACAACTTAGAACCGTTGTTACCAGGCTTCCGTAACGTTCATTGTTATCAGCTGAAGGGCAAGTTTAGGTCAATGGTATGCTGAGGTATAAGGTATGAGAGAGAGAGAGAGAGAGAGAGAGAGAGGCAAAAGAAAACCCAAAACAAACAATAAAAGTAGCAACAGGATGCTAAGTTTCACCATAGAACCTCTTCCTATTCAGCTGCTGAAACCTGAAAGCTCAACATTGAATTAGAATGACTTCAACCACTAACTTCCAGAATCGGACTTCTTAAGAAGTACAGTATTTGAGTATTTCCCAAGGAATTCATCATTGATTTCAGTAACAATCATCAAACGTAGAAAAAGTTCTTATCATCTAATGCTGAAGCTCACCTAACTGCTCAAACATTACTATAAACAAATACATTAACCTGACGTAAAATATGTCACAATATGCCAGCGTTATTTGACAGCAGTAAACAAGTTAAGAAAAATAGTCTTAGTAAACTATATACATGTTCAGCTCTGAGGAGAAGCTGCAGGAGTAGTACCCGGAAATCCTGCTGAAGCTGTATCGTTCTCTGGATTTATGTACTCTTCACTAGCATGTCGAACAAATTCTTCTGGGGACAAGTGGGAACCATGGCAAGCACAAACAATCCGAATCTGGTTTGCACTGAATCTGTAGGTTACACCAGAAATAGTTTTTCCATGTGGGCCAGATCCTGTGGTTGAAACCCAGGGTAGGTTCGGATGACTACCAGACCCCCCAAATTTTAAGTCTGCGGTAATTCCTGGTCTAATAGCAGGAAAATCGAGTGACAGAGCTTCTCCGGTTGGCTGGTCACAGCTATTACTAGCCCAGAGGTGTACACCACTTCCTTTCATGTCCACAGCTCGAGTAGAGGAGCATTCCTCGCTAACATGCTGTTTACCTTCTACTTTAGCTACAGCTGATACCCTACCATTATTCTCTCTGGCCTCAGCAAAATTATGTAGAACTGTCTGAGCAGAACCTGCATCACAAATTTGGGACCAAAGAAAATTAAAAAATTAAGTACTCTTTTTAAAAAAAACCCTGATTGAAGCAGGAAAATGACAAGAAGTATGATGCCAGAAAGTTAAGTAACGGTCATACTTAAGTACGACCAAAATAGAGAAGACCAACGATTTCTTTCATCATTAATAGGATGTATTTAAGATATCTTCATCCTAGTGTAGGCAGAAGAGCATAATACTCACTCAGCAATAACATTTCCACCAACCACAATTGGATGTTTCTCCTCTTCCAAATCAGTATGCGAAACCATTGAAATTAAGTGTGGGAAATTTCACATAGTCTTAACCATCTGAAGCTTACCATTGTCAGCGGCACCCTTGCCTGTGTAGGAAGGTTGGAACTGTAAAGGGTAGGAGACATTTCCCCAGGGTTTATCCTTGTCGAACATTGGAAATTGACGACTTGAATTTCCAAATATAGCAGGTGAATGTCCAGGATTGACAAATTGGGGCACCAACGGATTGCTAGTTGCAGGAGGCATCATCTGAATTGTTCCAGGTAGTGACTGGCCTGAAGAGCTTTGTTTGACGACAGATGAATTGGGGATACTCATGACATTGATCGATTGAACAGGAAAAGTATTTTCTGGAGACAACTTTTGGAGCTTAAAGTCATTTTCTGATGCAATCTTTAGCATATTTTGCTCTTGAATGTTTGCAGGACTTAAGTCAGCCGAAGGCCAAATCTTGGTCAGATTGTCTGAAGCACTATTGATCCCAATGAATAGCTTGGATCTTTCATCATGGTGCAAACCAGGCCTTGACTTTGAATCAACACCTTCAGACTCTGCCACATCTTCATTTTCAGCAGACGTACCATCTTCTGTTGCTATGGAAATATGTGGTGATTTTGATTTCTCATGCATCTTAGCATGGTGACCTTCCATTTCTTGCTTCTTGTGTTTATTCATCTCATCAAATGAAATTTTCCGTTTGCTACCTGCCTCTGACGGTTTTCCTTCCTCAGTTTCTGCAGACCTGTTGGAACCCCAGAAACCTCTACCATCCAATTCCATATTAACGTTTCCATCAGATGCTTTAGAAAGATCATTGAAGAAATTTTCTGGAGTCCTGACAAGATCAGATCGCTCAAACACCAACCCAGACGACTCCTGTTTCTCTGGGCCTGCATGAAGAAACTTCTTAAGATCATCTAATGATTTGCTGACCGTCCCACTTTCTTCTGGAGTGCTGCCACTTTTTCCTTTGGACTTGACAGAAGAAGCACCACATGACAGACCTAAGCTAAGCTCAAGCCCATTATCATCCTCCATTTCCTTGATTCACGGTATTGCCAAATATTATGGCATAACACTAATGACTCGTCAGTGCTAACATATCCCCTACAGTATGAAACTTTACCTTCAAAGAAGATGTAGCCACATCTAAGTTCATGCCTGCACGAAAAGAAGGGGGGAAAAATCGCAGAATGTTCCACCACCATCATAAGAAGACTTGCACTAAAAGTAATATATGTTCCCATCTAATTTTCACCACAAAATTAAACGAAATCCAGTAACACTACCATAAAGCATTTTAAGCATACATGAGATTGAGACAGAACATAGTCCAATAACTAAGGTTGTTAATCTGCATACTGTCACTAAGCTTGTTGCAAATATCAGGTGATAAACACAAAATTGCATGTCATTGACAAGAGAACAAAAACATCCAGGTATCTGTATAACGTACGTACAGCACGCCATTTTACAAAACGACATTAAAGAGATTTCTTATCCGATTACTAACGCTTAAAACCGAAAAGGGCAGAGAATAGGTCTAATCAAAATCTATTAAAATCAATCCTCTCTGCTTGCAGTCTAGAGACGACATCCAAATAGATCGAATATGTGCAACTGCAGATTCGTGAATCATGAACTATGATATACTAGGATTCAAAGAAAGAAAGAAAAAAGGAACAAAAATCACGGAACCAGTAACCAGAACTAATATTCGACTCGACCTAAACGGACGCAGATGAGGACAGTAGATGAGGAAAGGTAGAAAAAATCAGCAAAAAACATGGTTTAAGAATGAAGTGAAAGAGAGATAAACATACCATGATTAAGAGAAACGGAGCAGGAAAACCCTAGGTCAAAGCTCGGTGATGATAAAGATTAAAGAGATCGGAACTGAAGCGAATCCACCCACTCTTACTCCTCACTCCAAATGTATTACAATCCCTCAGTCTATGGTCTTCTATTCTACTATCTCTGTTTTTTCTGAATATACTCAATAATTTTTACGAAAAACAATGTGCGACTTTTAACACATGTGACTTGTATTGTATGTGTTTTTTTTTTTTTTGATAAGAACAATAATTGCTTATTTATCCACTGCCGGTTGGGATACCGTTTTATCTTTTCCCATAATAAAGAGATAATCTTAAATAATTATCTTTTTTTTGCCCGGGATAAACCGTGCACGTCGTAAACATGTGTATAAACCTTTCGTTTATTTACAAATTTTTCATTATTATTTTTTGTCAATATAATAATTATGTTTGATCACCATCATTAATCGATCACCAACATTTTTACGTGTGAACAATATCGGTTACCAATCAACATAACAAGATTATTAATCAATATTGGATAGAAACAAATCAACATAACAAGATTTACAATCAACATTTGACAGAAATAGATCAATATGATAAGATTACTGATCAATATTGTAAAACGTATATCAAAATGATAAGACTACTGATCAACATGACTAGACCGCTGATCAATATTGGACAGAAGCAGATCAGCATGATCAACATTAGACAAAAACAAATTAACATGACTAGACTACTCATCAATGTTAGAAAGAAGTATATAAACATGACAAGACTACATATCAATCCTAGAAAGAAGCATATCAACATATCAATTTTGATGAATCTGGAGTTTCATTGCGGGTAGATTTCAACGATGGTTGTGTTGCTGAGTTGTGTTGATTTGGTTATTAGAAACAGATCTGAAATCCCGTGAGAATAATCGTGGTGGAAAACTTCATCGAAAAAGACGATGACATGTGATGGTGACGGTAATTTTATTGAGTCGCGCTTGGTGATGGTTTCGAAGCTAGAATTAGTAATGGAAGCTTAAACGGAAGAGTGTTATGCCATATCACGACGTTGAAATAGCCAATAGAAAGCATGGTGACAATCAACGTAATTATTATTACATCTTATCCATATAGATGGTGCATGTACGCAATCTATAGTCACTCAAAAATATTAAAATGAGTTTATAAACGAGTCCTAAAACTTTGTGTTATTAACAAATGAGTTCTAAATGAAGGAATCTAACGAAATATTGTACTAGTTGTAAAGCTTTCTAGATAGGTTTTTTAGGTCACCGGTGCATTTTTAAGTCTATAAGTTTTCAAAACTTTGGTTTTTAGTCCACTGATACAAAATGTAACACATGAAAATTAAAAAGGCACTAGTATCTAAGAACATAAGCACATGATACATAGATTATAGAAATAAAATCGTTTTTCATTTTGATAAAATATAATTTTGAATTTTTGTTGTTGAAGTTGCAATAGCTGAAAAATCTAGAAACCAGCGATTGTTCCTTTTAAGATTATAATGTTATTTCAGAAGATTAAGAACTTAACCGTTAAATCGATGAAACTTTTAGGATTTTCTAGTCAAAACAACATAAAAATTAAGAACTTAAACATCAATTTAGAAACACATGGAACTTATGGACTAATTAACAGATCGAGATTGTCTCACAGTGCAATTGCATAATCCTTCCCCGTCGTTTGGATTCTGTTGACTAATTAAGCACCTACTCTCTTCACTCACTCTCTCTCTCTCTCACATGGAACTTAAACATCATTTTAGTCTGCGTCATTGCCTCTCTTGGAGGCTCTCTTTTCGGCTACGACCTTGGTGTCTCAGGTGGTGTAACTTCCATGGATGATTTCTTGATCCAGTTCTTCCCAAAGATTTACCAGAGGAAGCAAGCACATCTCCATGAAACTGATTACTGCAAGTATGACAGCCAAATTCTCACACTCTTCACCTCCTCCCTCTACTTCTCAGGACTCATCTCCACATTTGCAGCTTCATACCTGACCAGAAACAAAGGCCAGAGAGCTAGTATACTTCTGGGATCAGTTAGCTTCTTCCTTGGGGCAATTCTCAATGCAGTTGCTGTGAATACCTGGATGCTTATCATAGGCCATATCTTACTCGGTGTAGGAATTGGCTTCGGAAATCAACTAATGAATTAGTAGCTTAAACATTAACTACTAACTATAATGATTTTGGTGTGATGATGATGATATATATCATGGACATTGTTGCTGCATGTGGATGCAGGCAGTTCCTTTGTATCTGTCAGAGACTGCGCCTGCCAACATCAGGGGAGCAGTGAACCAGGCTTTCCAGCTGACAACCTGCATAGGAATTTTAGTAGCAACCTTAATCAACTACTGGACCGAGAAGCTGCATCCATGGGGATGGAGACTCTCTCTCGGGTTGGCCACACTGCCGGCCACCTTAATGTTCTTGGGTGGTTTATTCCTTGATGAGACACCAAACAGCAATGTGGAGCAAGGCAGAATAGACAAGGCAAAACAGGTGCTGCAGAAGATCAGAGGTGGTGTGGATGTACAGACTGAGTTTGAGGATCTGGTTCGGGCCATAAAGCATCCATTCAGAAATCTTCTGAGGCGCAAGAACCGTCCACAGCTGGTCATAGGTGCTATAGGCATCCCTGCGTTCCAGCAGCTCACTGGGAATAACTCCATTCTGTTTTATGCTCCGGTCATGTTTCAGATGTTGGGGTTTGGTTCACAAGCTTCCCTTTGGTCCTCTATCATCACCAGCATTGCTCTTGTTGTTGCTGCCCTCATGTCAATGTCTTGTGTGGACAAATTTGGAAGGAGAGCTTTCTTCTTGGAAGCCAGCGTCGAAATGTTCATCTGCATGGTAACTACATTTAATTATTTACATAAACTAGATGATTAGTGGTTGATTTATGAAATCAAATGCAAGGAAAATGCTACGGACAATCACTTTAGATAATCAGTTGCACACTCTTGTTTAAAAGTTGTCATGTAATCACTTTCGTGGTCCTACTTGATTTTTGGTCCACCAAAATGAATACTAACAAGTGTTTAATGAGAGAGTCTCCAAGTGTCTGTCCAAAATGGTATTTCTCTGAAAATAACAGTAATAATCTCAGGTGGCTGTGGGCATTACCTTGAAGCTCAAGTTTGGTGAAGGACAGGCTCTTCCAAAAAGGATAGGCGTCTTACTAGTCATAGTCATCTTCATTTTTCTGTTGGGTTATGGAAGGTCATGGGGGCCTCTGGTATGGCTTGTTCCAAGCGAGCTCTTCCCATTGAAGACGAGGTCAGCTGGGCAGAGCATGGTGGTGAGTGTCAACCTTTTCTGCACAGCCCTCATAGCACAGTGCTTCCTTGCATTTCTCTGTCACCTCAAATATGGGATTTTTCTGGTCTTTGCTGGCTTGATCTTCATCATGGCAAGTTTCATCTTTTTCCTTTTGGCGGAGACAAAGCAAGTACACATAGAAGACGTCTAACTCCTGTTCCAAACTCGTTGGTTCTGGAAGCATTATGTAGTTGAAGGTGAAAAGAAAGGCGAAGGATCAGGGGCTCAGATGCCACAAGAACTACTATAAAAAACAACTTTGTTAGTAGTAGCATAGAATTTCAGTGGAGTGTCTCTTTCACATTGTAATCAAGCAAGTCTACCACCTTCTCATTTTAAAACATTTGCAAAAGTCATCAACTTTTACTACTTTCACAGTATAATCATAGGAGCATATAACAAAAGAATACTAAAGCAGATTCCAGCCAGAGTGAAAAATATTGAATTCTTTCACGACAACAATTTAGCAAGTTCATCTACTCCCAGGGTTCCTTTTGGTACTACATCTAGATACCGTTCATCAATAAATCTTGGACCAGCTTTCTTTGCAGGCCGCTCCACATTTGAGCTTTTCTTCTGCACTTTCTCTGTATTTAAGCTGTTTTTCTGCACATTCTCTGTGTATTTCAGTTCAGAGGTCCTATTTTCTTTCTTCTCGACTTTTCGGATTGCTACCTTAGGAAGATGGTGCCTGAAAACAGGACCGGGTGGAGCAGACTGAGCAAAGGTGACAGCCTGTTGATATACTCTGTCAGCATCCAAATATGCATCATCTAGTACAACTGCATTGCCACTCTCAACAGCTTGCTTCATCATAAATACGATTTTCTCGGTGCAACCTGCATCTGCTCTTGTTGGTCCTTGAGCACCATGCAGAGATTCAGAAGCATCTACTCCATTCTGATCCACAGGAGATTCCATGTCAAAATATTCTGACTGATTTTCAGTGTTCTTTGATGTTTTCGAAATGATGTTTGTCAACACGCCTGCTGATTCTTCATCTACCAAGCTAGTACAGTCCAAGGTTTTCTCACAATCATAACTTCCTGTCACAGCTTCAGAATCAACACCAGAAGAATTGGTATTATCCACACTGATATAATTCCTGCTTACATCTCCACTGTTCTCCATCTCATCGTCATTGCGGCAGCCGAGGTTGTCAGATATATCATTGCTCTCTTTTGCAATTGAAGTTGCATTAGTAACTATGTCTGAATTGTCTTTCTCAACCACAGGCAAGTCCTTTTGTTCCATCAGCACAATTTCAGAATTCTTTATCTCTGATGAACGGCTTACCCAATCTGGATCTTCCGGCATTGAAAGACATGGCAGTGATACTTTCTCACTGTTTAACCCTGCACTTACAGAAGGTGCATCACTGGTATTTTCCTCCTGTTGCACTCTGTTAGTCTCTGGTTTTCCAAGTGAGGGTTGCCAATTATCTCCTCTCCACATTAGTAGGTGTTCAAACTCAAAAGATAATAGTACACATGGGACCAAATCCTGCAATTAATTGATCAAGAAACTGTTATCTCATTCTTTAAGTATATACATCTTGGTCCAGAAGCACTAATTCAGAAGAGGGAAATTTTCATTAAACCTTAAGTTTGGCACCAATTTTCTTGTAGTCACTCTTGTTTAAACCCTGACAGTTAATGCGGACCAGTTCACATTCTTGGAATGCCTCCCTCACATTTTTCACTAGGTCGCAATAAACACCATTCTTCCCTGCAAAATGATGAAAAGGTAATCAATAAACGCTAGAATTTTAACAGGTTGTCAAAATGCTAGAATTTCCAATAAAAATTCACATGAACTGTCACAAAGAGGTTACCAATTTTGCAAATCGGGATGAGATTGCGCCCTTTCTTTCTTATTTCAGTGGCTTCTTCTAAAGTCAGACCCTCAGGAGCCCGCTTAATCAACTTGGGATACACTGGAGTAACAGGTTTCCATAACATAAGGGGGAAGCGAGGGCGAGTTCTGTGGTTGTAGTTTCTTCCTCTGAATAAATACAGCACCCCTCCATTTCTGTAAATGATCTTTCCTCCAGTTCTCTCCTGGAAAATTATTCAAAAATTTAGGGAGACAAAATAATAATCTCTCACACATCATGAACAACCGAAAGCAACTGGGATAGCTAGAACCAACCTCTAATTGCTGGCAGACATTGTCCATATCAACTGTACAAACACCTTTGCATTTTATCTTGCACACTCTTCTTCGCTTCCAGTGAGCATGTATGTTGTCTAACATGTTATGCGTCAAGCCATCTCTACCTAAATACCAGAAAAGTTAGAGGGCAGCACAAGGATGAAGGATTAGAACACCAAAAACTGAAAGAGATTGGAACCAAACTTTCCCACTTCTAATTACTTCTCAGAGGCAAAACATCAAACAGTTAGTAAGCATGTATAGAAGACGATAATATACCCATATTGAGTTGCCGTTTAGACTTGTTGCAACTTTCCATCATCTCCTTAATCTCTTGCTTAGTCAATGGCTCCCCCAATATCTCCTCTCTAGTCATCACGTACCTTGGGGCTGTTCCTGGCAAGAAAGGTCCAGGCTTTTGCACAGGCTTCACCCCCTTCTTGTTCGGAGGAGGCAGTACAAATGAATCGAACTCTTTTAGTTTCTTCTTGCTCGGCGGCAGCGGCGCCCGTCCGGTCCATGGCCTTGGCATTGAGACGGGACCGAACGGAGTGAACGGCGGCTCCCGCAGCTTGACCGGCTTCGCTTTCGGTGTCTCCGTGTAACTGTACTTGAACTCGAAGGGCGCGCCGTCGATGACATACGACAGGCCGTCGTCGGCAATCTTCACGCTAGCCGCTTTCCTATCGAATTTCGGGTCTGGCAGACGGCTTTCAGCTTTCGAAATTCTGCGAAACGCCGGGTGAACATCCCGGGTTTTGGAGTACTTGAATTTCCGGCGGGAATTGAAAGTTCCGGTCCCGGAAGTTTCGGCGGCGGAATCGGTATCCGAAACATCGGCGGCGGCGTCGAAGCGGCGGTAGCGCCCTGCGTCGTCATCTATTTCCTCCTGGCTCCGCCGATGCCGTTCGAATCTCTCGGCGTTGTTGCTGACCCAACGGGCGAAGCGAATCTCAGTGACCGGGAGGCCGGCCGACAAGATGGCGTTCGAGTCTGGATACTGGGTAGAGTGGAGTGGTTGCGCAAAGACAGGGAAGGAGACGGGGAACTTTATTGCCATTATTGATAGTAATTGGTTCAAGCTTTGTCCTTTTTTTTCCTTTTCATAGGTAGACGAAGGAAGAATTCTGTGATAAAATCATCGGAAGAAGACGTTGCAGATTCATGAAGGAAATATCATCTTGAAACTGTCAGACGACGTCGTTTTCTCAAAACTTCACTACTTTAGTGGCTTTGAGTGTAATACTGCGTAACAAAAAGGGCATTTGACATTTCAACTTCCCCAGGAGACTGAAGAGTGAACAAGTCCAGCAAACGAATCGACAGCGGAAAATCTGCAGAGGTAAGTCAAGCAAATGCTTCAA
>JBBYHH010288853.1:0-12632 GCA_038382905.1 Daphne laureola
GTTATACCCACAGATATTACCGCAACATATAATAAATACCTAAATATTTTTTATAAATACCTAAATATCCATAATTTACATACCGTAAAAATAAACAATTAAGCACACACGCTAGAACTTTTAGTGGGTGATGTTTATCTTCTTTTTTTTTTTTATAAAAAAAAAAATTTGGTTAGATCATCAGGATTCCTATTTGGCTTGGGTTAGTATGTTGGGTTGGGAATAATGGGTCTGGTAACATGTAAATATAATATGGGCTGACTATTTGTGAATTGCGGGTATCCGTAAATCGCTGATCATGATGGTTAACCGCGGTGCGGATATCCCGTACCCGTTATCCGCAACCGCAATACTCACGGGTGGAAAATAAATCTGCAACTGCAAACCCGCGGATAAAAACCGCGGTTAAATCCGCCAATAACGGATGGTTATCCGTGGTTTGCGGTTTCTATCCATCCCGTTGCCACCCCTAGCTGGAACTAACGAACAAACGTCAGGTATATGACGTGTCCTCCGGCCCCGATGGGCTTCTGCTGCCGTGAATTTGTGAATTTGTGAATTGAGGTTGCTGTATCTCCCAACTCCGCGGTCGGGGGTCGTTGTTGCCTCATCTCGCCTGAACGGTTGCCGTCTCTCACTCTGGAGTTATGTCAGACATGGAATCATCGCCCACCCCTTGCGTTTTCGCATGCACTATCAAGATCCTTCAGCGCACCAACATCTCTTCTTACTGTTACTCCCTCTGTGGAAAGCTACTTAATTTAAACTCTGACATTTCGAGTACAAGATGTTTGTTCAATAACCCTTCTCTTAAATTCATTTGCTCAGTTGAGAAATTCTTAAATATGATTTAAAAATACATTAATTTTTATCTGGGTTCTAGACTAATTGGGTGTGCGGCGGGTTAAAATGCCCTTCTCATTCTCTGATAGTTTGATGACAATTTGCCTTCTGTGACTTTGAAATTGAAGAAAAAATATGTTGTTCTGTATCAACGAGTGCAAACAAGAGCATAAGAGATGGATGAAGATGAGAGAAGAACTGGAAAATGTTTTCAGTTAGATCTTCCATAAAATCGGAAGGTTGGGAAGTTTGGTTCAGTGGCTCTGCTTCGCTTAAGACATTGTTAACATATGACAATGGTGGTCTGATGAGAGCTTGCAAGTAGGGCATTAGAGCAGGTCGACCCGCTCCATGGATCGATCAGTATTGATCGGCATTGTGGTAGATCGTTTCATGACCCGTTCCACTCTATTGTGGATCGATCCACATAGATCCGATCCGCTCCATCTACAGTGACTAAAGTGTAACTTTTTAAAATTTTGATCTTTTTTTATTTTTTTAACAAATTTCAGGAACTAAAAATGTAAATAATTTTAGGCCAAAATGTAATTTTTTTAAAAATTTGAGGACCAATTTGTAATTTTTCAAAAGTTTGAGGACCATTTTGTACATTTTCTGAAAGTTTAAGGACTATGTTGTAAATAATATTTTTATTGGTGGAGTTCCATGAAACTCCACTGGATATCCACGACCCGCTCCAATATAGGTGGATCACAAAACTGATCCGCTCCATGGTGGGGCGATCCGGTGGATATGTCCATCCCTACTTGCAGGCGTCGATTGACATTCGCCGGAAACCTGCTCCAACTGTTTGCTCTTCTTCGTCCTTTGCTCCCAAACTTTCTGCTACTATCCGCTCTCTTTTCTTTTTTTTCCCTACAATGCTCATCCTCTGGGCCCTCTCCAGTCTCCACTTTCCCAAATACGTGAAACTGTCTTGCCACAAATACTCTTACTAATTAATTCAGGGACTTTTATTGTTGTTAACGTGTGAGTTATTTTGTAATTAACCCACTTCATGTGATCTAGTCATCACCCTGCTTGGCATGCCACGTTTACTCCACATGTGCGAGGTACGAATACCCCGTTGGCACTGTAGACAGATCCGGAGTTAAAAGTTACCAAAAAATGAAACGTTTCAATAATTTAGGGACAACTCAAAAAGAAAAGTGTTTAAAAAATTTAGGGACCGATGGAGTACTATTTATTAGTAAAAAAATGTAAAATATTTTATTGCTGTAATAAATGCATGATTTTTCAAAATGGGAAAGCTCATAGAGTTGGAGTAAAAATAATTTTGAAAATATGACTTTTGTTTCCTCATTTTGAAGGAAATTTTGGAGAAGCTGTTGGAGATGCCCTAAAGATTGTTCTCTTTAACTTTCACGTTGTGTTTGACTTAATTTTTAGTAATGAATAAAATTATTTAAAGTTTTTTTAAAAATATATTTAGAAACTAAACACATTCATTCAACATATACATATAAATTACTTGACGTTATATGTCAATATGTTAAAGAAAAAATCATAAATTAAATACTGAAAACAAATGAAACAATTTTTAAGGGAGGAGGGAGTATTTACTTGGGATAAAGTGCATCAATAGTCTCATAACTTTAATTATTATCCTACCGGGATCCCATTTTAAGATTCTGCATCATCCTGTTTTAGAAGTTTTTCTTCATTCGTGTTCTATTTTCAAATTTTTCCTTTAATTAAGTTTAACGGACCTTGGGAAAAAATGATAATTTTAGCAACTAAAGTTTTCTCAAAAAATCTATTTGCACCCTAAATTTTGAATGTAATCATTTTGGCACGCCCCTAATAATTATAAACTTAACAATTTCACCCTTAAATTTCAACTTCAGTCCACCACCATCCCCGCCACTGTCGGACTGCCACTAACTGCCCCCGGACCGCCAGAAAATGCCAAAAACGCCTTCTCGCTCACAATCAGCGGGTCCCAGGAACATATTCGTGAGTCCAAGATTGCAATTTTCAACTCTGGACTCACGAGTCGTGGCTTAGGGTTCACGAATCGGAGCTCGGAGGCCACGAATCACGAGTTGGATGGCTTTTTCCGGCGGTCCGACAACGGTTGGTGGTGTTTCGGTGACGTTCGACGGTGGTAGGGATGGTGGTAGGTTGAAGGTGAAACTTGAGGGTGGAATTGTTAAGTTCATAATTATTAGGGATGTGTCTAAATGGTTAGGTTTAAAATTAGGGTGCAACTAGGTTTTTTAAGAAAATTTCAGTTGCTAAAATTATCATTTTTTTCTAAAGTCCGTTAAACTTAACGGAAAACGTTAAAATAGGACCCACATTAACAAAAAAAAATTAACGGGACCTTAATGATACAAATTCTCAAAACATTAAAGTACGACAATAATTATAGTTATAGACCACGGGTACACTTTACGTATTTAGTTCCGATCACCAAAATCTGGAATTAATTTCTTGTTTGTTTTATCTAAAGATAACCTAAGTAAAGTATTAAAAATTATGAAATTCATGAAGTTGTCCTTAAAGTCAAGCCATGCATGTCAACTTTAAGTAACAAAATAAACCATCTCATAAGAAATTTTGGCTCATGCCTCCTAGGGTTTTTCCTTCTTTTGCCACCGCCACTATTCTTCTTCATCTTTCTGGTTGCGGCGCTGGTTCCTTTCGAGTGCAGCTAGTCTGAACTAGCAGGTGTCTCGTGTCTTCCATCGTCGTTGCTTCCCTAGTGTTCATTGGTGACGTGCGTGTTTTCTCCGTTCTTCCACCCGTGTCGTAGGCGGGCCGCCAAATCATGGTTTTGCTCAACTCGGTATTCGGCCTGAGCCTGAGGCTCGTCCCTGGTTCTGATGGGTGGATCTCCCCCGTGGGTTCAGGTGCTCTAGCACTTCGTGGAGATGGCTGTGGTGGTTTGAAGGCGCTGCCGACGTATCTCTAGTGTCTCCTAGCCTCTGACGTAGGCTCCCCGCCGTCTCGACCCTGCGATGGCGACGCCTCTCCATGGGCTCTGCAGTTTCCTTACTTTAGATCAGTGCTTCTTTGAGCGGGGGTGTTTTCATGTTCGTGCATCGGACAAAGTTCGTTTTCTGCATTCATGGCGTCTGATTCGTCCCTGTTATGCAACAGTTTTCCCATTTCTTGTCGGGATAACTCAGGCTGGAGGAACAGGGTGTGGTCTTTGGCCTAGGATTTAGCCATACATGTTCGGGCCTTACCGTGGGTCTTTGAGCAAGGCGGGTCAGGGGTGGTTTGTGCCCTCTATGACAGGTCCGCTAAAGTGGGTTATGGTGGTGTTCTGTTGGACGGTAGTTTGTCCTTGATGAACAATACAAAGGAGGAATTGTCTAATAGTAAGGCGGAAATGGTGATTTGGGGTGTTTACCTTTCTTTGATTTTTATGTTAGTGATATTCATTTGGTTTGTATCCTGGGATGGTGTGAACATTTGTTGGTGTCAATGTGGTGTTGGTGCTGGATGGAACCGAAGTTGGTTTCCCAGAAGGATTTAAGGGACAATGATGGCTTCGGTTACTCTGTTTATTGGGTTTGGCGACGCAGGATGGAATGAAATCAGTGGGAGTTGGTGGTCCGAGGCCGATCAGGAAGCGCAAGGCATCAATGGCGCCTGATCTTCCTAGAACATCTCCAAAATCATCGGTGGCTGATACAACAACGCTGGCAATGGAGGAGCGACGACCCAAAGGTGACGAGCAACCGTATGTGACGTCCTTGGTTAAAATCACAGGAGATGGCGTCGCGGTGGATGAACCGGCGATGGTGAAGCTTATTCCCGATTCGGTGGTCGGACAGGAGGTGGTGAAGCCTGGAGACGAAAAGACTGCATTGTTGGTCGCCGTCGCCGACGTGGGGACTCGATTGGGTCTCTCTCCAGGAAGCCCAAACTCTGGCCTTTAGACAAATGGGTAGATCAGTTGTCTCCTTGCGATTTCAGACATGGAATCAATGAATATGGCCAGTGAAAAGACATCAGATTCGTCGGGAGAGGTTGAGGTGGTGGTCGGGGTGAAGCGTCGGGTAGAATGGCTAGAGCTTGTTTGGATTTTTCTGGGCTCGGAGCGACCGACGGTTCTCCGGTGAAGAGGAATGTTGGTTCATCTCCAAACATTGGAAGTTGTTGCAAGGATTTGAATATCACCATTAAAGTTGCTAGAGTTTCCAAAGGAGATGTTGAAAATATAAATGAAGTAAATTATGTGGGGCCTGCATCACTAAATAAGGCATTGGATTTTTGTGTCCTCCCAAATAGGTATAATTCTCTTTTTGCCTTCGATTCTTCGAGATTTGATTGGTCAGCATCCATTTTTAATTCGCCAAGTGATCGAGAGTGTCAGGAAAAAGAGAACAATGGAAAAAATACAGGATCTCAAACAAAAAGAATTTCTCAAAAAATGAAAATGAAAAGGTTACAGTGGAATATGAATAGCTAGTGGCTTATGGATCTTGGGAAATTTTATGGGGTAATTCAATTATGTTGTGTTATTTTAGGGGTTATTTTGGTAGACTTAGTGGGTTCTATGATGCTTCTTCCAATAGGGATATATGGTGTAGTATTGGATTATTTTGGGGTTATTTTGGTAGACTTGGTAGGTTCTGTGGTGCTTTTTTTAATAAGGGTGTATGGTATAGTCCAATTATCTTCTTTGGGTTTAGGTGTAACTTTACATTTATATTAATAAAATATTATGTTGCTTTTCAACAAAAAAAAAAAAAAAAAAGATCCGTTTAGGAAAGGAAGGGACTTTGGAACGATAAGGATGAGTGACAACTCTCCCTGCCTAGAGTTGTGAGGTGTTGGGGTCAGAGTAGCTCGGGTTTTGAGTCTCCCATAGTCATTTGGTTTTCACAATTGACTTCGGTCCATTGGTTAATGGGCCCGATGTGTAGCTGGTGCTGGATAATTTCTATGTAGTTGTGGTTTTTGGTTAGCACCTCCTTCCAAGATTTATTTGCAGGTCCAAGCTCTTAATGACTCGTTTGTCGTGGTTTTGGTAGATGTTGTAGGTAGTCTTGTATGCGATTGAGTATGGTGCAAGTAGATTCATCTTTCAAGCTAGATGACATTATGAAAGTTGTTGTTAGCTTTGGCTTTGCATGAAGTCTTCCATCCTCCTCAAATTGTGTTTCTGTTCTTGTTTTTAATGTTCTCTCTATCTAATACTATTAGGATGTTTTTTGCGGCTTTTTGTCGCTTTGGTTTTTTCCATCTCATAGCCTTAAGCTATTTAGTCTTTAGATTTTCTTATACTCGATTGGTGCTTAGAACTCTTTCCGTATTTTACGAAACTTGATCCCTAATTAAGTTATTTCGGATTCAGCTTGTCTGCAGAGCACCATAGAAAATAATTTATTTAACTTCATACATGAATTTTTATGATTGTGGATGTATGCGTCAATCATCCATGTAAATTGCATCATGCAACAATAAAAGAGAAGTTAAATCCAGTTATTTCTCAAGTTTAGGTTAATTCTCCATTGAATGAATCGTGATTGTCCTAAAGTCATCGTCCTACAAAAAATCAAGCCATTAGAGTAACGAGAGCATATCCTCAATCGTGTGTCACCCAATCCCAGATTCCAAATTCGGAATCCAAGAAAAAGTACACGAAACGTAGCAGGGCGTTAACTTACGGTGGGATGTTACTTGCCGTACTGCACATTCCATCCCCAACTTTCGACGGTTACGGTTTAAAATTCTCCAACCCGCTTTGCGTCCCGCTTACTCTTAACTCTATCCTCCCGCCTACAAAATCTCACCCTATTTCCATTTCAATTTCTGCAATCCCCAATTCCCACACATCGAACCCTAATCTCGCGACGGTTTCAAAATTCAAATCCACAATTCCGATTCCGATTCCGATTCCGATCACATGGCCGCCGAACCCAACTTCCAAATACTCGATCCTCCCCGCTTCCGCGCCCGCCGTCCGTCCCTGCCCGTCTCCGACCGGATCTTCCGCGCCCTCCGCCAAACGCTCCTCCTCCTCCACCGTTCCCATCACGATTTCTTCGTCCTCGGCGCTACCGGGAATGTCTACACCGTCACGCTCTCTCACAACCCGACTTGCACATGCCCAGACCCAACCGTTCCTTGTAAGCATATTCTCTTCGTTTTGATCAGAGTTTTGGGGGTTTCTCTCGACGATTCGTGTCTCCGCCGGCGGACTCTCCGGCCGTGCCAGGTCACTCGCCTGATCGCCACCCCGACGCTCCCTGAATCGCTGGCGGGGGCGGCTCTGAGGGCGTCGTTTCACGAGATGTTCTTTCGGCGTAGTCCGTCGGCGACGACGGTCGGGACGGAGCAGGTGGAGGTCGGAGAGGGGATCCGGTGCCCGGTGTGCCTGGAGGATATGAAGAAAGGGGAGAAAGCGGCGTCGTGCTTGACGTGCCGGAATGTGATTCATGAAGAGTGTTTGGGGCGGTGGAAGCGGAGCCAGAGGAGAGAAGGAGCGAGCTGTGTGATTTGTCGGGCGAGGTGGGCCGAGAGGGATGATGAATATGTCAACTTGGCCGGATGCGGGTGACGGGCAGGCCGTGGAAACGAGAGGCGGGCGCCATTTGTAGATGATAAAATGATTAGGGTTTCATTTGGGTAGGAAGACAATTAACTGATTCTCGCTGTTAATCTGCAAATACAACTGATGGTTTGATTGTAGATGAAGCAAAATTCGATTCTGTGTTGTTTGAGCTTTAATCCACGTTATCCTTGAATGTCTGTCTTGATGTTGAGGTGCTCTGTTCAGGTTTTAGATTCAGCTATTTTGCTGTTGATGTATGATGCAGTCCACATTAATAATCGACATATATATTCACAATCATAAATTTATTTATGAAGTTAATGGGTTAATTATCCAAATAAACTGCTCTTTGTGATGCACTCTAGACAAGTTGAATCTGGTAGCGGGTAGGGTGTGAAAGGACTCGGGCCGATCGTCGAGCCTAATAAATGAGCCAAATCCTCACGTTTAGCTCGTTTGGGTCCGCGAGTCTCTGGAGATTGTTCATATACCTCTTTGTATATAATAACTCTTTCCGTTCGCAAAAACTTGTTGGGTCGGTAGTTGTCAAAAAATTTCTAAATTTCTAAATTTCTAAATTTTCAATTTTAATTTTTATTTATAAATATTTGATTATATAATTAATTTTTAAGTGATAAGAAATTTTATTTTTCAAATATTAGAGAATTCTAGTATTAAAATAAAAATTTTCCAAACAAAGTTATCTAATTTAATATTATAGTTTTTCAAAATTTGGAAAACAAAATTTTTCATCGTTTGGAAGTTAGTTATACAATCAAACATTTACAAAAGAAATTTAGAAATGAAAACTTGAAATTTTTTTTACAACTAAACGGATCTCAAATATTTGTTTTAACAGTTTCACAATATTTAATCTCTATCTTTTTTTTATAAATATTTAAACATTAAAAATCAAATATTTCACGTATATGATAATTTGAAACTAGCTTGTACCCCTCATTCGGGAGGGGATTATAGTCTGACATCGCGACCATAGTGATAATATTCTTAAACATGCGAATAAAATATTTTAATAACTTTCAAACAATAAATGGTTAAGGTATATATTCTCTACATCCCAAAAAAGCACTATATATTCTTTTTACTATTTTATAATATTTAATATATAATTTATTTTTATGAATATTTAGATATTTAAAATTAAATAATATATATATATTATAATTTTTTAAAAATATTTTATCTTTATTAAAATTTAAATCAAATATTAAATTTTAAAATAATAAAAAGAATATATAGTATTAATTGAGAACGGATGGAGTATTATCATTCGTATACTACTCAAATCGAAATGATACACGAAATAATACAAAAACATTGTTTTATGCTTTTATATTTTCTCATGTCCTAATATAAAATATCAAAATCAAGCAATCACTCTTCCATTGATCATTTTTGCTCCTTAAACTATGTATCGGATGGTCAAGAAACTCGACCCTACAAAAAAAAAAGAAAAAAAAAAAAAAAACTAATACCAATACTCGCATGTGTTAAATTAACTTAAACTAATAATAAAGTAATACGTACAAATCTCCTTTATCTATTGTTGAACCCCAATTATCTAGCACATTGTCAGAATTACCATCATCTTTGCCACTACATCTTCTTACCTCTTCAATTAATATATTTCTAAACACGCAAAAACTATAAGTTTCAAACGAACAAAATTAATAATAGATATGTTATTTCAAACCTATTTAGGTAAGAACAAACAACTAACATACCTAACTTATTACAGACCACCTAGTACGATGATAATTTTTCTGAATAGTTTATTCGAAGATTGAATCCTGTAGTATCGGAATTTTGTTATAAATGTACAAAATATATTTTCTGATAGTCCCGGAACTCCGTTGAGTTTTATCTTTAAGGTATTCCGTATCAGGAAGTTGAAATGTGAATTTTGAACTATTTTATTAAAATTCACATCAGAATGATAAAATAATCATTTAAAAAAAAAGATGAAAATACCCTTAAAAAACTGATAAATTCGGTTTGATGAGGAATAAATGAGTTAGTGGGATAGTATTTTTTATATATATGTATAAGAAGTGGAGACAAGTGTTGATTTTTTGGTTAAAAGAGAAGAAAGTGGAGTATGACATCATTTAACACTAATATATATATATATATATATAAATATAAATAATTAGGCAATAAAATAAAATAAAATTGAAGAAAAGAAAGCGGGGAAAAGAAAGAATAGAAAAGGAGATAAGTTAGAAGGAAAAAAGAAGAAGAAGAAACATACCTTCACCTTCATTTTACGTTTTGTCCAGGAGCTTCATCTCCTTCAACGAGTTCAGCAACTCCATCACCTTCATCTCTTCATATCTTCTTCATTTCTTCATGAAAATTAGAGGTAATCAAAGAATCATGAGAGAAACACCATATAACTAAGCTTAGAAGTTGAAAATTGTTCATTCTTCTCCTTCTCCTCTTGATGGCCGAATTTGAGGGGTTATATGGGCAAGTGAATCTTCATCAAATCCTTGAGGTATATTGTTAACTAGAGTGGTCTAAGGTTGGTTTAAGCTTCTCCTACAATAATTATGCAAGATTGGTGGATAAAGTATTGAATTTGCCTTAGGGTTCAAAGTGTTCTAGAGTAAGGTTCAGGGAAACTTCGAATTGATGTTAGATTGTTGTTCTTGGGTGGATTTGGAATACTTTTCATATTTGGAGCATTGTCCAATTCATTGTGGAACTATGAACTATGTGTTAGAGATGAAATTTTTGGTGGAAAATTAAATGTTAGATTTAATCGAAAGTATTGGTTAATTTATGTTTTTGGGTAGTTTTGGAGCAACTTTGATGTTTGGGATGTGGCCAAATTCTTTGTGTATCACGGTGCTAAGTTATAAGGGTTAATTTGAGGTGGATGAGTAATTGTTGGAATTTGATTGGGGAGTTGTTAAAAGTGTAATCTTGGGTTGTAGGAGAGCAATTTTGGTGTTGAAAGTAAGTTGAAATTCATCACCTAACTATGTGTTATGAGGATAGCCGAAATTATGGATGAATGTGGAAAATGTTGTGTGTTGGTGATGAGATTGGTTGTAGTATTTTAATGGGGTTTTAGAGGTGTTAGATTGATGTAAAAAGTTTGAGAAAAACATCATGTGTGAAGGATTGTGCTATGGCCGAATTTGTGAGAAGAAATGGAAATGTGTATATTTTGGTTGAATTGTGTTGTTTGATGGTTTGGTGGATGATTTGATAGTGTATTTGGTGGTTAGGTGAAAGAAATGAAAATTTTGGTGAATTTAAGAATTGTGGGCCGAGTTTGTTAAGTTGATAAAGATTGAGGATGTTGGTTGGAATTTGGATGTTTGGTGATAAATTGTGTTTTGGTGATGAATTTGTGTGATAAGTAAAATTATGTGACAATTTGACAAGTTTAAGTGTTGGGGCCGAATTGGTTAGTGTATGTAAGTTATGTGGTTGGTTGTGAAAGTGGTATGTTCTGGTTGGTTAGTATTTAGATAAGTTGGATTAATGAATAAGTGAAGTTATGTGAAAGTTTGATGAAGTTGTGTGAATTTTCACAAATGGGTTGAATTGAACATAAGGTGAAAGGTGAGGACAAAGTGTGTTATTTATTATGTTTTGGTGTGAAAATGGTGTTTAAGGATATAAGGATGGTTATGGAAATTAGTGCGGAAGTTTAGGCACTTTTGGATAAAATGGTAAAATTATGAAATTTGTTAAGTGTTGGAAAGATAAGTATTGGAACTTAGAAAATAATTCTGTGTTGGATATGTGATTAATTAGTATGTGTTGTGGCTTGAATAGGAATTCAGGAAACGTCAGATTTTGTGGAACTTTCGAGAAAATTCTAATCTGCTTGAGGTTGCTCAGGTAAGGGTTTAACTTTTCTGATATGCACTCTGATTTACTCGTATGTATATCTGATAAGTTAGGACTAGTACCCGGGTGGAGGGTGGGGCACGGTGACTCCCAGGGCTATGCTCGCAAAACTTTTCAGAATTTTTGGACATGCCATTTGGTACAGTTTATTCGGCCAAGATTGGTCAAAATATCCCGTAGAATTTCGTGCTTTCAGCAGATCACCAGTCACTCCAACATTTTTAATAAATTCTACCAATGTCCAAAACACAATCCGAAAATTTTGTGGTAAACTAGACACACAGGTCTACAACCATAAAAATTTGTAGAATTTTCCAATGAACCAATTGGTACAGTTTATTCGAACAATATTGGTAAAATTCTGCCAGTTTTCTTGAAAATTGGTTTTGTGTCTAGCCTTTAATTCCATTCGTTTCTTTCATATACTTCCAGCTGAAGTGGGGGTTCTACCCCTGTTCTCTATTCCAAAGTGTGAGTGTTTCTCACCGAATCATCATATTCCTTGGCGCATTTTGTTACTGCAAATCGTTATTTCCCAGCTTTTCCATAAGCGTATCCTCGCTTCGATCATCAAACTTAACTCATTGGCGATCCCAGATGACTTATCAATTTTGTTGTTCTAAAATTATGTGGAAGAACCTTTCCCATCTTAAACTGGGTTCTCGCCGCTCCTATTGTTCAACCATGCCTTTCACACACTAGTCACCCCTTTGAACAATTCGTGCGCTTGATCGTGAAGGTTGAAGTTGACTAGTGTTGACGCCTACTTGGTCGGGAGGTCCGGCCTCTCTAACTAATGGTACGTATTGTTAAACTTTGCCGTAATCTCCTTGACGGTCTTATACTGAATGGTCAGACCGTGTTTTCGACTGCACCCCTTGGACGTGAGGGTGTATTCCATAATCATACTCCACATTGTTTTGAATAATTCAAACCAATAGTTCCAGAACTACTGGACGTGGCAGTACACGTGTGAGAATGTGCAGTGTTGGCACATTCCCAAAACAATCGTCAAGCTTATCCTGAACCAGCGGATCAGCGTACTTCCGCGATTTACCCTTATCCTTCCTTGGCTTAGATGCTATTCACGGGTGGATGTGTCTGCCTGAGCATCACCATCGGATTCACCATAACTTGTAGATCATTTGATCATGGTCATATTTGCCTCAGATTTAATTTCCTCCTTAATGACATCCGAAGAAGCGGATCCACCAT
This sequence comes from Daphne laureola, assembly GCA_038382905.1. Lineage (NCBI taxonomy): Eukaryota > Viridiplantae > Streptophyta > Magnoliopsida > Malvales > Thymelaeaceae > Daphne > Daphne laureola. The sequence continues at coordinate 12,482 of JBBYHH010288853.1, forward strand.
GTTCGATCCCAATGTGTAAATCTCACTATCAGCGAGTATTCACCATATTCAGTAATTTCCCATACGACATAACAGTTTTTCACAAAAGCATGTAGCAGTATTCCTATTGGCTCTGTAGTATGCATGCAATGTCATGATGTATATTATCCAA
>JBBYHH010288964.1:0-12629 GCA_038382905.1 Daphne laureola
ATACAACCTAATCCAAAATCAGCATTCATTCTATCACATGATCATATTTCTACATGCTTTCCAGCTCTACATGTGCATATGCAATCTACAGCTACAAAGCCACTTGAACAATAGGTAATACATACTATGCTCAGGTGGTCGTATCTACGAGACTCCGAAACACAGCACCTGATACTGTTGCTGCTGCTGAACATACATAAAAGATAAGTGTTAACCGGTAGCCATAAACATAAAAGTGCTCATCCAGAAAATCCATAAAATCCATTTCCCATTTTAGTCATTTTCCATTTCATATACTTTCCATTTTTTATAACAACCCTTTCCATTGACGCATTTTACCTTTCCATTCATAGTCATTTGCTTTCATATCTTAAACATTTCCTTTAACATAACATAAATATTTCTCAATTGGTTAACCCCCGTCCCATTAACATTAACAAAAAACATTAAGGTGCTAAATTGTACCTCCAGTACAAAATACTATATGGCCAGGCGGGGAACTACTCCGCGGGCCTAGAACATGAAGCTCCTGAAAAGTATAATTGTAAGGAGGTGAGTTCCCTAGAGAACTCAGTAAGGGTGCAGGTAAGAATAAAGGTTTAAGAAATGATACCTGTCAAGACAATGTTAGTATGCACAATATGCAATATACTATAGTTTAGTCAACCTATATAAATATGAATGCATGATAGGCAATGCACTTTCCTTTCTTCACATGATAAAACATTCCTTTCCTTTTCCATCCCACACACCACGATGGCCCCCGGTGATCTTATTTCATACCACTCAGGGTCTCCCTAAAATACATGCGCATGGTACCAGCGAGGGCCTAAGAACCCTATAACTGTCATTATCGCTCATCATAACAGAAATACCATAACCATAACCATAAGGTTCCTAGAAATGATCACGAAGATCACGAAACCACAATAAACCATAAGCCATAAACCATCGATAATCCATAAGCCATTAATGATATCATATGCCATAAACCATCATGGGCCATAAACCATCATAAGCGAGTTGTAAGTCCTGCACTTGAGTACCTGCACACCTTTATTCTTACCATTGAGCTAGTCCCGGGGAGTCACTGGGCTCCACCATCGGCCCGAGATCTAGCCTCAACTTACCCGATATGCATACCAGTAAACCAGAGTGCATATAAAGAAAATTGAACCCTTACCTAGCGAATCTCAGATGTACGGTGTCATCCGAGCCGTTTCCTGTTTTTCATGCACACTTTCTGTAAATCTTTCCGGTATACTTTTCCTCGATGCCCCGGCAACTCACATCAACTGTCACTCAATTCTTGAAGTAAATTGAGGAAATTTTCTTGCTCAATTATGTTGAAGAAATCGGCCAACACCAAGGAGAGGAGAGAAGAGTTGGTTCAAGCCTGTAATCTTATTTTGTTCATGATTCTAACATGAATCAAGCTTCACCTTCAAAAATCCAAGCTTAAATCTTATAGATTGGTGGAAGAAAATTGAAGAACATAGAGAGAGAGAGCGCTGGGATTTTCGGCAGTAGCCATGGGGAGGAGAGAGAGAGAGAGAGTTAAGTGTTAAATGGTATTTCATACCATAACTTAACTATATATTATGTATACTTATACTATTTTTGCTCTATTTCCTTTCCCTTTCTGCTCTTTTCCATTTCAATTACCATAATCAACATACTCATTTTAATTATGGTACTACATTATGTATCCAACATATTTCCAGTTTCTTCTGATTTCTAAAAAATGACCATTTTACCCTCCGGGGTCAATTTTGAAAAAATGACCCAAAATTCACGTACCAATTCAAAATGTCTCTCTCATTTAATTTCCATCAATTACCACTTAATATTCTAACCTAGACATCCATTTAATGTCAATTTTCTTTCGTGTTTTCCCAAAATGACCATTTTGCCATTCAAAATGAATTTTGATGAAATAGTCCGGAATTCACATTTCGACCTCCTGATACGGAATACCAAAAAGATAAACCTCAACGGAGTCTCGGGACTGCCAGAAAATGTGTGTTGCACACATACAACGAAGTCCCGGTACTACAGAATCTGATCTTCGAATAAATTATTCAGAAAATTTACCATCGTGCTGGGGTGGCCTGTAACACTTAATCCTTTTAAGAGCCCATCATTAATATTTAAGTAGTTAAACAATATTTACCTCAACGTTTCCTCAATCAATTATCCAACGCACTAGTAATATTATTCTAAGTCTAATCTTTGTTCTTTATACAATAATCATACATCATCAATAGTTACCAGTAGGATTTTACTATTATTACAATTGAGCGACCACCCACAGTAGCAATATTCTTATAAATTGTGTAGCATCGTCCGTTAGTTATGAGTCACTGTTGCCTTCATTCATATATTTCATTCTTTGCTCTAGCTTCAGTTTCACCTTCTCAGATTTTCCCTTCTAGTAATTTTCAGTGGTCGAGTAATACTACTACATGGAGTAGAAATTCAACAGTCATAGACACATTATAGTGAAATGTATAATCCAAGTATAATAATACTATCCACAAGAGCATATGACTCTGATTCTTTATCAATTTAAAGACATACTTTCGGCCTCCATAGTATCTTCCAAGGAAAACATTTAACCTTATCAATAATACTTCAAAAGTCATCAGTTCGGTATCCAACAATAGTTAGTCAAATGTATCTTCACAAAGGGAATTCTTCAAGTTTGTACAGTTCTCTTTCATAAGACATCAACAAATTCCTAACAGTAATTCGCTAACATTTACCTAGTAATTTGTCTTAATCCAACTTCAGTAGTAATTCTAATCTACACATATGGATTCGGCTATCATACCTTTCCTGGTACTTTTCCAAGCAACCATTACAAATTTACATGAACTCTTTCCCCAATTGACATTCAGCCCTCCAACAGTTTATATTAACCAAAATAATACAATTCATCAATACAGTTCATCAATATTTACAAGTAGGATTTTACTATCATTACAATTGAGCAACCACCCACAGTAGCAATATTCCTATAAATTGTCTAGCATCATCCGTTGCCTTCATTCATATATTTCATTCTTTGCTCCAGCTTCAGTTTCACCTTCTCAGATTTTCCCTTCTAGTAATTTCTAGTGGTCCAGTAATAGTACTACATGTAACAGAAATTCAACAGTCATAGACACATTATAGTGAAATGCATAATGCAAGTAAAATAATACTATCCACAAGAGCATATGACTCTAATTCTTCATCAATTTAAAGACATACTTTTGGCCTCTATAGTATCTTCCAAGAAAAACATTTAACCTTATCAATAATACTTCACAAGTCATCAGTTAGGTATCCAACATTAATTAGTCACATGTATCTTCACAAAGAGAATCCTTCAAGTTTGTACGGTTCTCTTTCATAAGACATCAACACATTCCTAACAGTAATTCGCTAACATTTACCTAGTAATTTGTCTTAATCAAACTTCAGTAGTAATACTAATCTACACATATGGAATCGTCTATCATACCTTTCCTAGTACTCTTCCAACCAACCATTACAAATTTACATGAACTCTTTACCTATCTGACATTTAGCCCGTAAACAGTTTATATTAACCAAAATAATACAATTCATCAATACAGTTCATCTCGATGAAGAAGAGGATCATGAAGAATTGATCATTGGTCCTTAGCTCATCCTGTCACCGATGGAAGCCCTCCCAATTACTTCAGATCCCCCCATCATCGATTGTTACTCACCATTGATGATCGTCATCAACCCTGCTCCGTGTTGAAGAAGACAAGAGAAGAAGAGGCAGACGGTCGATTAATTCAATCCTGATCTGTTTCAATATACATATATATTATGTAATAATTTAATTAACCCTCAGTCTTTTATCAAGGTTAGAAAAGAACCCCAGTTGTCATCTTTCTTGCATTCCAGTCAGTTTCCACCAACCTATCTTTTTAACATTCAAACAAGGTCTCTGTTCTCAAAGTCTTCAGCAATCATCAGATATATCTCAATGACTCGTCGTTCAAGTCTTTCCCAATAGTTTTCAAACTCCAGATTTCAAACTCAATTCTTCTAGTTCCCAGTTGTTCCCAGTAGCTTCATCTTATATGTCACCACCCCTCTCCAGATGGTGCGGCAGAAGCGTGCGGTAACGGTGCCAAGAGGCAGAGGTGACGGCGGAGCGGAGTTCTTCTTTGAAGGTGCGGACCCAAAACCCGGTCATTTTAAAACTTTTCTGACTTTAAGTTTCTAACACGTTATTTTCAGTTTAAGGCATTCTAGTTTCTTAAGCCCCAAACCTGCACCCGGACACACGTTAGTAGTTTTACAGAATATCGCGCGGTTTCTAAGCATAATTATAATAATAATACATCATAGAGGAATTTACCACCCACTTCATTGGATGGATAATTCCCCGACATATCAAAAAAATATACAGTCATCCATGTTTTAATGTGCATGCATTCTAGTCCTACATAGCCAAATAAACTTAAGCCAGAATATAACATACTTGCGGTAGTCGGTCAGAAGAATCACCGACAAGCCCCGTAAGACACCGCTGCTACTTTAAATATTACCAAAGAAGTTAACCGTTAGTCATTTTAAATATACCTATACTAATATCGAAACTTAAATAGAGACTATCCCGCAAACAGAATCTAATCACGGAGCTAGTAGTACCTGCGGTACTAAAAAACTAATGCCAACCACACAGACTACTCCGTTGGCTGCTGATCTGGAACTCCTGAAATGATATAGATATAAAGGGATGAGTCCTCGAAAGGTACTCAGTAAGGGCTGGGGTAGAGACTAGTGGATAAATAACACGAAACCTGCAAAAAATGTTAGTACGCAAATATATATACGGATGTCCAGAGGACAGATCTAGACTGAAGTCCAGATCGACAAATACGACAGTGCCCAGGGGTCGTAACCCATCTCGGGACAACAGATAACGGATGCATGGTACCAGCGAAGGGGCCTAGGTTCCCTACAGATGACTATCGCAGATGTCATAGTCTAATCATGCCTCATCAGACAAAAGCAGAATACAGCAGATGCCAGAATATCCAGAAGTCCAAAAAATCCAATACCTGCATACCACTAATCTTTACCACGTGCCTAGTCAAGGGCCCCACTACCGGCCCAGGACTCGCCTCAACTAGCGTAATATACACGATGATATCCCGGAATGTATACTAAGAAAGTTGAACCCTTACCTCGAAAATCGGATAAATCTACTGAAGCCACCAAAGATGCTTTCCAGCAGAAAATCTCAAAATACAGAATTACACTGACATTTACAGAAACATAAGAATTCTAGTTATTCAACTAAAATCCTTAACTTAAGCTAATTTATCAATAATTATCACTTAGGTCCCTAAATATTTTAGGAACTTATAAATTGGCCCAAAATTCCACAAAATGCCAAATTTTTCAGAAAGTTCACAATTTTCTTAACTTTCAACATAAAGGGCCATTTCCACTTAAACTTTCCATAATTGCATAAAAATACTCAAGTTTCCATAAAATGTGCAAATTGACCCTAAAATTTCATAAAGTGACAAAACTCCATTTTTTGTCCACTTTTCAATTCTTTTCCAATTAATCATAAAAATTACCCAAAATTTCATAATTAATTTCGGTCAAACCTCCATAATTTCGGCCAAACATGCAAACTTACCCAAAACTTTACCAAATGGATTCCTTTCAATTTCTAACTTCATTTACTTTACCAAATGATCATTTAATAGAATTAAACAACACAAATATTCAAAAAACTCACAAAACCGCCGAATTACTGATTTACATTCCAACTTTCGATTTTCTTACAAAACCACCCTAAACCTTCCAAAAGTGTCATTTCTCATACTTAACCTTTATTTTCTTAGCCGAAATACCAATTAACTTCATTAAATCACACTTAATCACCAAAACTCCAAATTACCAAATAGTTCCCAAACTTTTCGCTTTTGACTGAAATTTTCGGTTCTCGTGCATTTCAAACCCAAACTTCAACTAACTTGTCATATTATCCCTTAAACTTTCTTTCCTTCACTAATCTTTCATTTAATCCAAACTTTTCCAAACAAAACATCACAAAATACTCCTTAAAGTTTCGGCCTGATCATTTAATTCAACATATTCACTTTCCAAATCAACCATCAACTTTAATCCATCCTAAACAAGAACCTAGCACCATTTCTTAACCAAAAATCAAAGTAACATCAACCCAAAAAACCATGCTCATTTTCGGCCATCATCATAACCCAACCATTCCATGAGCTTCAACCTTCAAACCAAGTATTAATAATGCTCATTATATACCCAATAATACAATGGAAACATGCTTTCAACCAAATTCCAAAATTACTCATGAACATCCTTCTCTTTCAACTCTAAAACTTCAACTAAACATGAAATCATGGAGGAGTTACCAAGAACACAAGCTTACCTCAAGGATTAGGAAGGAATTGATGGAGAAAATTGGGTATAATCTCCCTTGTAAATTTGGTTTCACTAGAAGAAGAAGAGAAGGATCATTTTCCATGATCAAACCTTAACAACTTCACTAATTAATTAAGGAAATTCCTTGCCTTAATTAATCTTGGTTGAATCTTGAGTTAGGGGCTTGAAAATGAAGACACCATGGAGCAAAGAAGGAAGTAGAATCGTCTGGACTCCAAGGTGCAGGTACGTTTTCTTCTTTCTTTGTTTTGCTCCCTTTTGTTTCTTACTCATTTATCTAATATACTAAATTCTCTTTTCATTTTCTTTGTAGATAATTCTCCAATTATACTCTTCCAAGATGATACAAGCCCTTAGATTGGATTCTCATAGGATTACCACCCTAGATCATAGGACACTTGTCAAAACTTATCCAAAATTCCTTCCAATCTTTAACCAAAAATATAACCAAACTTTTTCTTTCTCTTTTTTATATCAATTCTTTACCAAACCAACCATACTACACTTAAGCCCACACTTGGGCCCATATGAAGCCTCAAAAATTTGGGCAGCCCAACAAATCGCCCAACATGTGCATTTTTATCCAATTTTCTAAAATGACCATTTTGCCCACCGAAACCCATTTTTGGCAAAATGATCCGGGATTTCCAAAATATCCCAAATTGCTAAAATCCCGTGGAATGAGCTTCAAATAAATTCTCGGGTGATGAGAATTATCAAAAATGCATCCTTTCTATCAAAATGACCAATTTACCCTTCCGATGTAAATTTTGGTAAAATGACTCAATATTCATACTTTAATCTTCTGAAGTGGAATACCTCGAAGATAAATCTCAACTCACTTTCCGGGACTCGGGAAACATCAGAAAATGTATCCCGCACGCTTGAACATAAAGCCCCGATAATTACAGATTTTGCCCGCCGGTAATTTTCTCATATTTCCACCATTGTTCTGGTGGTGAATGTAACATTCTCCCCCCCTTAGGACTCTTGGTCCTCCAAGAGTATCCTAAACTCCAGAATCAAATATTCTCCAACATCCTTATGGAAACTTGTACCGCAAGTTTCGCAAAACCAGAATTTTCTGAATTTTCTTCCGAGAAATTGACCGTTGACCAAACTTCAGGCCAATTCCCAACTACAAAGTAGTTGTTAATACTTCATCCCATTGACGTTCTGTATCCCAGATTAACCACCTTTATGCGGTTAAAAACCAAAATTTACATAAGTTCCTTTTGAACTTACTTATTCTTCTTATTCTTAATTTCATAACCATATCGTTCCCAGCACGGATCATATTCCTCACGGGTTTCAAATCCAAACTTTCGTCGGTATAACCGACCATTATCACACAGAGCAAAGCAGACTCCGATAAATTAGACTTGATCGAAACAGATCAAAACGGATTAGACCAGAATGGAACAAATAGAAATAAATCAGAGCATCAAATCATTATGATGCAACAAAACACCCTTAAGGTGCATCGCAGAACAACAGATTAGTGTGAAACTGAACGAATGATCAAGGTCTAATTCCATATCAGAGATAATCAACATGTAATCACCGAATGATTACGTATCGCAGATACCTTCCAAAATTGATCCGAGAATGTGTTATACGATATGGATCATTACCAAGCAGAATGGAGTTCCAGACTCCCACAAACTTCCAGAAGGTGGATTTTACCTTAAGATACCATGTATCTTCAGACTTCAGATCTTAGATTATCAGAGTACTGACCACCTATATTAACAATCCACTATCCCGTGGCATGTCAATCCTTAAATTCCCTTTGAACCGAGAGAACACCGAACATACCCTCTTATCGAACACATTCTAGAATACCTTATTGGTGTTTCACTGAACAGAATTAATACAGAACAAATTTTTGGGTTCAAAAGCCACAATACAGAATTCCGGGGTGGAATGTCATAACTTATTCTTAGATCGAACACACTTATGTGTTCACACAACACAGAGTGAAGTTGCCGTAACATACTTCAAAACTACTTTCTTAGTAGCGGTCCATAATTTCCAGAAGAAGAACGATCGTCCTTTAACGTAGCGTTAACCTGAAGATTATTCTTAATTAGCTCATCCTCCTAAAGACGAGCCGTGTAATTTTTACTTTTTAATTGTCTAGCCCGATATTCGTATTTATGAATTCAAATCGAAAGGGGGCAAACAAATCCACTTTATAGCTTCCAGATTCCACGGTAATGAAATTTCTTACCAAATAGTGACACTCACTTTTCACTTTTCACATTTCACAAGCAATCACAACTTTATTAGGGTAATTCCTCATTCAGAACTCATACATAACAATTTAGTTTTACCAAGTAAAACTATTTCTCAGCAGACCTCCTATCAGTCTAACATTTTTAATAAATTCCTCAGATGTCCAAATCATGTTCTGTAAATTTTTTGTCAAACTAGAAACATAGGGCTATCCACAAAACAATGTTCAGCTCAAAATGCCTGGCCAAATGGTACAGTTTATTTGTACAAGTTTGGCCATAAATGCAAATTTTCTGAAAAACAGCACCTCATGCTTATTTTCCATGTACTTGTGCAACCATCCTTACTACCGACCTAAAATCTGCAGATTAGGGTACATAATTGGTAGGTAGATCCCAAAATTTGGCACACCCGATGTGCTCACTGATACAGAATTACTACGCTGATACTTATCGTATTTCACTATCCTGACGGAAGTACTTTATGCCAACTCACTTTCTGATCTCTCATACTCAAACCACCGTCTGTTAGGAAGGAGTGGTAGTTTAGACTACTATAGAGAGCCTAAGTGGCATCCCGTCCTCCGGGCACATCTTGTTACACCCCGAGTAATTTTCCAGTATTTCTACTCAGCAACCACAGACAGTACCGAGTCCTAGGACTATTGGTACTCATTGACATATACTGAACTAATATTGGACACCTCATTAATCCTTTGCATAACCTTATACATCCATCATAACATAATAACATTTCCAGAATTTTCATTTACGAAGGTGTGGTCCATTCTGAATACCATGCCTTATGGTACTTCAATTCTCACTCCAGCAGCAGTTTTCCAGCAAAATTAGATGTCAGTAAAACATTTTTAGCAAATTCCATAAGTGTCCAAATTTAGTTTTGTAAATTTTTCCTTAAAATAGACACATGAAGATACAACCCCATAAAATTTCAGAAGTTTTGGCTACCCCAATTAGTACAGTTTATTCGGCCAAGATTGGTCAAAATATGCTATTTTTTCTGAAAATAGCTTTGTGTCTAGTCTTTGACTCGATTCATTTCCTTCCATATACCTTCAAATGGAGTGGGGGTTCTACCCCTATTCCTTATTTCAGAGTGTGAGTGTTCCTCATCAAATCGTTGTATTTATTTATGCATATCGTCGTTGCAGTCGTTTCTGCATCTTTGCATACGTATACTTGCTCCCCGATGGGTTGCGGTAGAATGTGTTGAACTTGCTTATTATCATCTTCCCTGGTAGGGAACATTTTGGTACTGAATATATCCTTACAGAGATCCTGGGTAGCGTCCGTGACATGATTCCCAAGGATTCAAAGTTAGGACTATGCTTTATTTTTCACCTGCTTGTGAAAATTCCTGACACCCTTGTGTCACTCGCTATCTTCATTTCGGAGTCGCATAGTTCAGAATTCAAAAATTTCACTCATATTTACAATATACGAGTGTCTTAACCTTTACTTACTGAAGATATAGTGCGCAGATCCTTTGTACGCCTACTCTCACTCCTAATTTCGGTTGTACTCCTAACTCAGATTATCAAACTTGACACATCGGAAATCCCGGATAACATGTCAAATTTTATCGTTCATGAAATTCATGGAAGAACTTCTTCCGTCTAAGAGCGGGGTCTCTCCATTCCCAAGGACCAGAGGTTAAAACCACTTTTAGGTCCCTAATATTGATTCCACCTGTAGTAGAATTTCCTACTTTCCAGCAGACCACTTAGAACTCAACATTTTTAGTAAATTCTATCGATGTCCAAATCGCAATCCGAATGTTTTTTAGTAAACTAGACACGCAGCTCTACAACCACACAAATTTTCAGAATTTTCTACTAAGCCAAATGGTACATTTTATTCGTCCAAGATGACCAAAAAAACTGTAATTTTAGAAAACTGCTTTCTTTGTATCTGCACTTCAAAATTCACTACTTGTATACTCCACATTATTCCGAACATACTTGGACCGATAGTTCTTAGAACTATTGAATGTGGCAGTACATTTATCCGAATGTGGCAACTCTGTGGCCATATTCCCAAATCCATCGTCGAAATTATCCTGGACCGGCGGATCGACGTGTATTCATGGGTCGCTCTTATTCCACCTTTGCTCAGACATTGTTCGGGAGTGAAAGCTTCTTCCCGAACATCTTTATCAGATTCTCCAGAACTTACGGATCAAATAATTGCGGCTATAATTTCCTCGTGTTCCGTTGTCCTAATGGTGTAAGACTCGTTTCCAACGAGTACTTACCAAAATCATAATTTCCATTCGAAAAGAGCATGACGTAATGATTTGATCTTTACTAAAGCATGAAGCAGTATTCCTATTGGCTCTGTAGTGCAGATGCAATGTATGATTTATGCAGAATATGCAGAATCAAAATTTCAGCAAAACTTTCTGTTTACTTAATTCCAGATTCAGACGTCCAATTCCTTATGGACAAGTCTGACGCGATTTCCGTTTTACCAAACAAACCTAAACTTATGCCTTAGATTGTGTTAAATATGTTTAAACCGATCAACCTTAGTTCAACCTACCGTTCCAAGCTAGCTTCTAGTAAGGACTGCCCATCTCTTTACCTAAAACTACCCCAGAATGATCGGTGGAACCAGGGTTGGTTTGTCTAACCATACCTAACATTAAACCTAGACAACCTGCTCTGATACCAAACTATCACCACCACCACTCCGGATGGCACGACGGAAGAGTGCGGAAATAGTGTCGAGAGGCAGAGGTGATGACGGAGTGGAATCCTTCTTTGCGAACCCAAAACCCAGCCAAAACCTTTTTGACTTTGAGTTCACCATTGAAATCGTGGGCCCGTAGTTTCTACCCTTAAAAATTTCGCATCGATATTAATTATCTTCTATCGTGTTATTCAAGTTTAACGCGTTCTAGTACTTAAGCCTAAACATGCACCCGTAATCACGTTAGCGTTATACGGAAAATCGCGTTGTAATAAAGCATAATTATTACAGACATTCAGATCGTGTCGAATGCTTCTAACTACTGATACATGCTACATCTACAGAGCCAAACTATGCCAACAGGAAACGTACACTGCTGCTGTTGTTCATAAAATATCAAAGATCAATCATTAGTCAAAACAGAGACGCGCTCAAAGATAACCAGAATAATCAGATTATTCAGAACGAAACCATTCGAGACTATCCTCGTATCTGAATCAGAACTTAACACTTAGGAGCTATATACCTCAAGTACAACAAATACACATTGACAGACAGAACTTTTCTGCGGGTCCCAGAACAAAAGCTCCTGAAAATGTTATATATAAGGGGTGAGTCCTCGAAAGGTACTCAGTAAGGGCGGGGGTAAAGAATAGTGGTCAAAACATGAAACCTGCAAAAACGTTAGTCACAATTTATATATACGGACGTCCCGAAGGACGGACCTGGACACGGAGTCCAGATCGACAATTACTACAGCGCCCGGGGTCGAAACTATCTCGGGACAACAGAGAGAGACAAACGCATGGTATACCAGCGAGGGGCCTAGGTTCCCCTACAGAAAACTGTCGTAAGTGTCAAGCCTGATCGTGGTGATCAGACGATAGCCGAACGTATCCTCTGGCATAACACAAAGCAGAATGCCAGAACTCCAGAAATCTGAAACTTGCATACCACTAAACTTTCCCACGTGACTAGTACCGTCCCCTGGGAGTCATTGGGCCCCACCATCGACCCAAGTACTAGCCATTAACCAACCTAATATGCATAAATAAAATCGATATTGCATATTAAGAAAGTTAATTCTCTTACCTCGAAAAGCGGATAAATCTACTGAGGCCACCAAAAAGCTCTCCAGCAGAAAAATCCCGGAACGCAGAATTACACTGAACATTTGCAGAAACATAGGAATTCTAGTCATTTAACTAAAATTCT
>JBBYHH010289075.1:0-12627 GCA_038382905.1 Daphne laureola
GACGACTAGTTAGTTCTACTTGAATGAATGAATGATACTCTCTATCCCTATTTAATAGTTACGTTTGACTTTTAATTTTTGGTTTGACTCAATTTTTTACTAGGAAGAAGTTTCTTAAAAAAAAATTAAAAAATATTTCTATAAACTAGACACGTTGATTTATCTTATGTATATATGTTACTTAATTTTATATATCAAAATGTAGAAAAAGAAATACATAGATTAAATGCTGAAAAAAAAACGTAACTATTAAAAATGAACGGAGGGAATATATAATTTTACGGATTTGTCTGATAGTATGCTTGATGTTGTACGAGTTTTTCCATGTATTGCATGGGTCTAATCTCTTAGGATATACGATGGTTTTGTCTGACTTTATACTGAAACATTGTTTGATAATATGCAAGACGTTTGTGATGGTTCTTTAACCGATTTTTATTCTTCAGTGTTATATTTGTATGAGCTTTTTTTCGTGCAACTGTCTGATCCTGCTATGGTCATAGTCTGAATATTACTCGCACATTATCTGAATATATTGCAATATCTACAAACCTATGATATGTTGTTATGAGAACATATTTGACCATACATATGTTTGATATTTTATGGTTTTTATTTAAAATTTATTGGCATACTATAACTTTAAAACGTTATAAATAATTTTACTTAGAATTGACAAATTCTTTAATTTCTCAATCATTCAAAAAAAAATGAAAAAATATAATCAAGTCATTATACAATAATCTACTGTCAGAATTTTTTTGAAAAGTTGTAAACAATGTGTGTGCAAATTGTAGACAAAAAGACATGGATATTAAACAATAAAAAAAATAGAGAATAAAATTATTTCAAAAATGAAAATATAAATAAATAATTTTCGTGGAGAAATGAAACACAATACAAGAGGTGGGGGGAAGAGAAACAAAAAACGTATGAAACAAATAGGGACACGAATTAGAGAAAATATAGAATGTTCCATGATTTTCTTCATCAAAATAACTTTCACCGTATAAAAAAATCTAACACTATTAAGCGACAAACTTTATCTAAGCAAATATAAGAAATCCCCGAGCAAACCCAAGAAATATTTATATATATTTTCTCCCTATTTAAATTAAATTGTATTGTTTATTTATAGCATGTACTCCGTAATCATCAAATTTTTCAATATTTTGTCAAAAGTTAAATAGTTTGTATTTAAATGATGATTTCTGGTATATAAGGGCATAAGGGCCCACAAACAACAGGTTTGAGGCTTTTGGGCACCCTTCAAAAATTTAAGAGTCTTTTAAAAGGGTTCGACTATTCCCCCAACGCACGAGGTCCCAAACCTTGTGCCATTTAAATTGTCAAGAAGGGCTTAATAACACTCGAACTCGCCTAAAAGGCACTAGATTGCAGGGAACCGCCCCCTTCCATGCCTATTTCTTTGGTGCCCACTCCGATCTGGACTCAACCTAGACTTTCCACTATATAAAGAGCACGAGGGAGCTCCACTAGGTATCTTCTCTTCTCTATCACTTGCTCTAGGTTAGTTTTGACCTAGCTCTCCACATCCTTCATCACTGACTTGAGCGTCGGAGTGAGTCTCTGAGCACACAACGTCGCCCAATTTCTTTCTTTGTTGCAGCTAGGGGTGAGAATGAGCCGAGCCGAGTCCGAGCCTTGCAGGCTCGAGCTCGAGCTCGTTAAGATTGGACTCGACTCGAGCTCGGCTCGAAATCTATTCGAGCCCAAAATTGAGCTTGAGCTCGGCTCGTGAGAAGCTCGAGCTCGGCTCGAAAGCTCGTGAAGTTCGCTAATGAAATTTAGTTAGACTCGTTTCAGTACAGCTCGTCAGGCTCGAACCGAGCTCGTCAGCTCGAAAATACCAACCTATGCAATAATCAGAAAATAACACCTACAAATCACAACCAAAAGTCCCAACAACAAAATAGCACCTACAGATCAAGCATACAACAGAAAACAACAAACACCCTCAATTTTTCAACTTCACCCTCAATTGTCTTCCATATATTTGTCCTTCCATTTTTAAAATATACAACTATTTCTCAAAATCTTTTCCAAAAGAAAACAAGCTAAATAATTAATAATAATCCATCCACCCACCCATTTATCATCAATCAGTCAGTATATGGGCATCAACCAAAAAGTAACTCAGGTGGCTGCATGAGTATTGTGCTTCAGTTCCAGTTTTCATTAACTTGTTTATCCTATGACTCCATTAGCAGCCTACTGAACAGTAAGATTGATGTTTTCAAAGAATATAAGCAATTGTACCATCCCTTCTTGAAAGCTGTCCAAGGTGAAACTTTTGTGCAGTAAAGAAAGGCAGAAGGAAAGCCATATTTTCCTCTTACTGCTTTCCTTTGTGTCATCATCCAACTGAAGCACAACCCAAGAAACAAGTTGTCCAACATGGAAGATGGTTGTAACAGTAAGGTGAGCAACTTAAACAAAACTAGACAACACAAGAGAAGCTACTAATATGTGCATTCTAGAAGCTCCATAAGTTTTAGCAAAAGAGAATCTTCCCAAACACAAGAGATATAACTCAAGTGTCACTAACAAAAGGGATATGATAATTCTCAAACAGATGACCATGTTTAGACTTTAGAAGCAACTAACAAAAGAGATATGAACACTAGTCTATTGTATTCAGCCATATTCAAAATTTGCAGAAAATAAACACTTCAACACTTCATGTACCGCAGCTATCACAAGCACAAAACCCCTACAAAAAATTATAAACATAATGACATAGTCAAAGTCCAGCAGGAAACATATTTGGGGGACCAAACTTTTATAAGAGAATATTAAAAAGCAAGAAGATATGCTTGAACAGTGTTAACGAACCTTCTCTGCCAATGAAAACAACACTTTTTTTCTTTCTAAATTGGCAGTTTAATCTCCAATGGCTGCAGCAACTATAAAAAATAAAACTTTGTATTTACATCCAAGTAGGTATAATGCTTAAAATCATAAATAATTATGAAATAGAGATGACTTACTCGATTTTTGTTCTTGATACCATGCAGATTTCTGAGACAAGCCCCACCACAGATTAATGCTTGAACAGTGTCAACTGAAAGTGATGCACGATATGCATCAATAACTCTTGTTCTAGTACTAAATGTTGCTTCTGAAGCAACTGTAGTAATAGGAATTGCTAGAATATCAGAAGCCATCCTTGACAAAATGCAGTACTTGGCTTTGTTTCCTTTCCACCATTGCAATATGTCGAACATGTTTGAATCATTTGAACACACATAGTATTGTTCTTCCAAATACAATTCCAAATCAGTTTTCATTGGCTGTAGAGTTTGTATTTCCTTCCTTACATTCATGAATTTCTTGAAGCCTGAAGATGATGTAGTAGCAGCCACCGAAGAATAAGAAGAAGAACTACCTTCATTTCCTTCATATTGCCTCTTATAAAGAGCTACATATTCTCTCTAAAGTTCACGTAAAGTACTTCTCAAATTTTCCAGATTTTCATCCACTTCTGACTCGGGGTATATTTTTGGAAAATAATATTCTACAGCACTCATTTTCACCCTTGGATTCAAAATGGAAGCTATATATTGGCATCAACAAGTTGTACTTTTTCCAATACTTATCAAACTTTCTCTTCATATTAAGCACCATATGCTTAATAAAGACATCGGATGAAGATGCACGGAGATCCAACACTTCTTTTACTTGATAAACTTCAAGAAGATACAAGTTGGCGGTTGGATAATCACTTCCAGATATCAAATTGGTGACATTAGAGAACACCTCTAGAAGCTCCATAATTTTCGCAACCTTCTCCCATTCTTCTGTAGTTGGACAAGACAAATAATGAGAATCTTGCCTCTAAAACATCGGGAAAGCATCTCTCAAAGTGTAGGCACACGCAAGCATTTCATAAGTTGAGTTCCATCGTATTTTGCAATCAAGAATAAGCTTCCAGGCAGGTAGGTTTAACTGCTTGACAATTTCTGAACACACTTTCAAACGTGCTTCACTGTGATTGATGTAAGATACGCTCTCCCTAACATCCTTGATGACAAGTCTAATCTCATCGAAACTATCTTGAACAATGAGATTTAGAATATGTGCAGTACAACCCACATGAAATAACTTTCCACCACACAACAACCTTCTATTTCTTTCAAGAATCAACTTCAAAGATCTGATGGCAGAATCATTTGCAGAAGCATTGTCAACTGAGTTTGTGAAAACTTTTTTCTCAATCCCCCATTCCGTCATACATTTAAATAAAGCATCTGCAATGTTTTCACCCTTATGTGGAGGAGGAATGTGGACAAAACTCAGCACCAACTTATGAAGCTTCCAATCACTATCCATAAAATGGGCAGTGACCACCATATATCCAATCTTATGGCTTTTAGATTTCCACAAGTCCGTTGTGATACTTATCTTCTCCGCTTCACTCAACTTCTTCCTCACTGTGTCTTTTGAATGCTCATAAACTTTCATACAATCATTCTTACAAGTCCAATGACTAATCTTATCCCACAGGGGAATACCAACTGTCATCATCAGATTAAACCCTTCCTCTTCAACAATAGAGAAAGCATGCTCATGCATCATTATCCAATGTGCAAGTGCCACCCTTATTTTTTAAGAGTCAAACTTCCCATCAACAATCGTTGTTCCAAGGATAAGACCACCACCTTTTGAATAACTAGGATGATAAGCCATGCGTGCTTGAGATTTTGATGCCTGTAATGCTAAATTACATTTTTTTATGTGCCGATTAAGATGTGAGGTTGTCCCAGTTTTCTGCCAATTAAAAACACCCTTACAGTACTTGCACTTGGTCCCTGTAACTTCTCCCTTGTCATTCTGAAGTTTTTCAAAAATCTTCCAGATCGGAGATCTCTCAGCTCTTTCTTTTTTTGTAAGTGCTCCAGCATTAGAACCATCTTTTTCAGCTTCATCTTTCTCACCCTGATCTTTCTCTCCCTGATCTATAGCAGCAGTAACATCTCCTTCAACACTAACTTCTACTATGTATTCTAAAGGGGGCATATCACTATCAATGATTGTATGATCCAGCACATCTTCTTCAATAGATTCGGGATCATTGGAAGATCCCATGTCTGTATTTAATCACACAAATACCATTTATTAATGAGCAAACAATCAAATGTAAAATTGTAAAACAATGAAGAAGACAAGTAAGACAGAGTATGAAGAATGCATGTAAAATTGTAAAAAATTGTCTCATATCCACTGATTCATCTATCCAACAACATAATTAATGAAAATGAATTAGGCATGTGAGACTTGAAATCTCACATGAAGAGCTACTCAACCCACAACTTGCATTTTTGTGGAAGAATAATTTTAAGGAACTAACTTATAGCATCTGAGGAGTAAAACAAGTTAAATAGAAAATAATAGCATCTACGAACAATTGTTAGAGTTCTATACTTAATGTTTTATATGTAGTATCTTTGAAAGCAAATCATGTTCCTATTTCCTACCACTATTGTATAACAGAGCTTAGCATAAACAACATTTAATGTTTCAATAATAATAATAAAAATAGGCATCTCAGATTTCTGGCACACCTTTCTGGAGGAGAAACAACACTCAGATTTCAAGAAGGAAAAGAAGAAGAAAAATAGGCATCTCCTTGATGAACCAAATTAAACCATGGACAACAAGTAAAAACCGATCAATAACAGATAGTCGAAACTCGAAAGGTCCTAGAGATAACCTGAGTGATCCGTTGTTGGGACTTGGGAGTGGAGCATAAGTAGGGTTGTCCAAATGATGCCAGAGTTAAAGGTGGAGGCGAAGCTCGGAGTTGAAGGCGGAGCTTGAAGAAAACCCGCCAAATTCAACAAACTGTGATGTGGAGAAGGCTCAACTCTGTAGCCCCAGACGTCGAGTTGTGGAAGTTCAGACTTCAGAGACTCGGAGACGAAGGAATGGAGGAAGGTGGATGGAATCAGAGGTGGAATCGGAGGTGGGAATTGGCGATGAGGTTTGTGTCGCTATCAGGACATGAGCAAAAGGGAATTGGGTTAGGGCTAGAGATTTCGATGAATATATGAGATTGGAGCTTTTGGGGATTTAGGGGTAGCAGCCACTTAATTAGAAGAAGGGATATTATAGGTATTTTATGTAAGGCTCGTTAAGGCTCATGATATTTTCGAGCCGAGCCTCTCAAGCTTGGGCTCGGCTCGTTTAACAAACAAGCTTCAAAATGGGCTCGAGCTGGAGCTTGAAACTCATGAAGCTCGATTCGTTAGGCTCGTTAGGACTCGAGCTCAAGCCGAGCTCGAGCTGGCTCGTCTCATTTCTCACCCCTAGACCCAACTAGAAAACACCATAAATATGTACATGTTCCTCAAATTCAAATATGAACAGATTGTCACGAGTAATATCCATTCCCGACCGAATATTGAAGTGAAACCGGTCCTTCCACGCTGCCTTGAACGCCGAATTGAGATGTTCAAACCGAGCCACCCGCGAGAAGACCCGGGCGGCTAGAGCGAGGGACGGTTTCGGCGCAACGACGAGACCGTCGATGCTAACCGAGGTCGATCCCTCCACGGTGAATGTTATGGAAGCCATCTGACTCTCGAGGGGCGCCACAGACATCACACGAACTACAGGATGAAGCAATGAAAGAGAGAAAACATGAGAGAATGGAGAAGACTGGTGAAGAAGCAAGCCAACAAAGAAGAAAACAAAAGCGTCGCCAATGTGCTATGGCCAAACCCTAATGTGATCTATTGTAATTTTAGATTCTTCGACTTAGTTACAAAAAATCTACGCTAAAAACAAAAAACTCTTCTTTTATACAATAAGAACTAGAGTATATCTTATTTGAAACATGGGCATAAAAGAAAAAGAAAACTTAAGTGGAAAGCAAAAGAAAGTAGAAAACAAATAAGTGCGAACTATTACGAAACTAAACGAGTAAAAAACTCAAAACAAACTATTTCACTCACCTTATATATAGTCTAACTCTTTTTTAGTCTTTAAATTTATTTAACACTCATTTATGCCCCTAAATTTCACAAAAGATAAAGAATACTTTTAACTAGAGTTGAAAATGGTAAAATCTACTCCCTCTGTCTAAAAGAACGCACAATAGTTGATTTTTTTAAGTCAAGTTGACTTCAAATTATTTATATTATTTTTTAGTGAAAAACTATCAAAAAATATATTTATAAAGTTGAGACATCATTTTTTTAGTTGTATGTACAAGTTTTCAATTTTTAATTTAAAACGATATATATAGAAATGAAAACATAAATTCAATGGTGAAAACAAATATTACATTATTTTTTAGACAAAAAGAGTAATTAATTCAAATTTGAATAGACATAAAAAATAAAATGTGCTTTTAAAAAAATCTATCTCAATTATTGTACGTCACTTAATTATTGTACGTCATTGTACTTCATCAAAAATCTATCAAAGATTTTCACATCTTTTAATTCATGAAAAAACATTTGCTTAGTAGTGAAAAGATTTAGTTATTTTTTTGTTAAAAAAGAGTAATGTTTTTCTCATTTCTAGCATTCAATCTTTGTATCTCAATTCATTTCAAATTGTAAAATGTATTCAAATAAATTCTACTGTTAAATATATTATAAATTCTACTGTTAAATATATTCAGCTGAATTAATTTGAGAAGATCTTCATTTATCCTTAAATTTAACATGTACATGATAATATTTTTATTAATATATTTAGGGACGATTTTTTATTTCTCAAACAAAAAAACCGAATACTGCTCACACTTTGCGTCAAGTAGGATTCCACTTGTGCTGCAAGTTTTTTTATCTTTTTTCGATGACATCAATTCTTACCATAATAATGGTTGGATGTACTGCTTACTGATGCACACTATCATAATACTTTACAGTTGGATAGATTTTGTTTTTTCACCATCACTCTTAAATAAAAATATGATTCTATCAATTTAATATAAAAAATATTATAATAATTTTTTAAAAATATTATAAAAATATTCTATAAATATTATATAAAAATTATAAATATATTATATAAATTTATCCATTTAAGGGTCACACTGAAAAAACCTTGTCCACACCCGTGCATAAGTGCGATTTTTCTATTCTCGATCTCTCTCATCTCTTTCTCTGTTCCAATTTTTTCATTACTCTCTGTTCTCTATCTTTTTTCTCAATGCCTCACTTCCTGGCCATTCTTTGTTGCTTCTGCTTTAACCGATGACAAGAAAATCTTCATCCCATGACCGATCTCGGATCCAACTCTCCACTCCGTCGCTTCCATCGCGAGATCTCGGCTTCCACTCTCCTCTTCTTGCTCCTCTCATTCGCCTCTTCCTTATCACTCCACTGCCTTTTTGAAGATTTTCTTCTCCGGCTTCAGTTGCTTCTCCGCCTTTATACGCTCAACTATCCACTCGCCTCCTTGATTCACAGCTTTTTTGGCTTCGCCGTTTTCTAAAGGAACTCTGGCCGCACCCGTATTCACCGGCAATCCACCTTATCCCCTTGATTTTGATTTTCCTTCTCTCAATGATTTCTTTCTGTTCTGACTCTCTTATTTCTGATTTCCTTTTGTCTTCATCACCTTTTTTTTAATGGGTTTGTATCATTGCAGGTAATTTTGTATCTGGTCTTCCTCAATGTTTTTTCATCGGATCCCAATTGTGTTAATTAGGGTAAGGAATTTTACTCTTTTGTATGTTATTTGACATGTAACTATGTCTATGTTTCCTCGCGAGAATGTTTCAATTGAGTTATGCATCTCTTTGGTGACACATGGTAAGTGATGGATTTGTTGGAGCATTTCTTTGATATTCAATTATTCTACTATGCATGAAGATCTTCTCCCGTTTAGCTCCACTCACTGTGCCAACTCGCAACGCTCCTCCTCCTCAGCCAAGTAGATTAAAGGAAAGGTTCAGTATTCTGCACTCGACAAGCTGCTGACTTTAATAATTTCATCAACAGTTCTGGCTTGGTAGAGGTTAAAATGGGAGGGTTGCGCTTCACTTGGTCTTCCAAAGATGGTAAGAAATTGAGCAAACTCAATAGAGTTCTAATATCAGATGAGTTTCTTGAATACTGGCCAGCTGTTTCCACCGTAGCTCTCACAAGAGGTATATCCGACCATAGCCCTCTTATTGTCAAATGTGTGTCAAAGGACTTTGGCCTAATCCGGTTCATATTTTTTGATGTTTGGCTTGAGAAAGACGGTTTTCAGCAGTTGATCGAAGAGTCTTGGAATAATAATCATTTCCAGGGTTCAGCAGGCTACATTCTTAAAGAAAAATTGAAAAGTCTGAAGTCTTGTATGAAAAGTTGGCGGGGATCAAACAGTGGGGACCTTGAGAAACAAATCACAGACTTGAGACTATCAGTATACAGTTGGGAACTTCAGTCGGAATCTAGAGACTTATCTGAACAGGAGATCAAGGTAAGCTTAGAAACAAGGCGCAAATTGGGAGAATTCCGGAGAATAAAGGGAAAGATGTTATTCCAAAAGTCTCGCACGAAATGGGCAGTGGAAGGGGATGAAAATTCAAAATTCTTTCATGTTTCCATAAGGTACAGAAGGCGAAAAAATTCAATCAGAGGTCTAATGTCAAACGGTTGTTAGCTTGAGGATCCCGTTCTCATTAAGAAGGAACTATACAATTATTTCAGCAACTTTGCCAAAGAACCCTCCCATACCAGACCCACTTTCCACAGTACTTTCTTCTCCCGTCTTTCTGCTTGTCAGTCCTCCCACTTGGAAACCCCCTTTTCTGAAGAAGAAATTCGAGCTGCGGTTTGGTCTTGTGCTAGCTTCAAAGCCTCGGGTCCTGACGGTATGAACTTCAACTTTATTAAAAAATTCTGGACAACTATGAAATATGAAGTGGTAGCTTTATTCAGAATTTTTGGTATTTTGGGCGAATTCCGGCAGGATGCAATTCCTCCTTTGTGGCACTTGTTCTAAAAATAAAACACCCAACCACAGTCAATGAATTCCATCCTATCAGTCTAGTGGGGAGCATCTACAAGATTCTTTCGAAAGTTCTGGTAGAAAGGCTAAAATTGGTGTTGCCTTCTATCATCTCTCATCAACAATCTGCCTTTGTTAGCGGTCGTCAGATTCTGGACGGAGTGTTGATCGCTAATGAAACACTCAGTTGAGCTAAGAAAAAAAAGGAAAAATTGATGTTGCTCAAGGTAGACTTCGCAAAGGCTTTTGACTCTCTCAATTGGAATTTCCTTCAATCCACTATGGAGCAAATGGGTTTTGGTAGCAAGTGGCGCTCCTGGATCCAAAGCTGCCTATCATCTGCTAGAGTTTCAATGCTAGTCAATGGCAGCCCAACAAGTGAATTCTCAATGGAGAGAGGCCTAAGACAAGGTGACCCCCTTTCACCTTTCCTCTTCATAATTGCAGTTGAAGCAGCTGGGGCTATGATGAAAGAGGCGGTCTCTGCAAAAGTTTTCAAAGGGATCTCTTTGGGTCAACGCAGTGGTGTCATCTCACACCTTCAGTTCTCAAATGACACTCTCTTTCTTGGTCAATGGTCGCACGCAAACATTAGAAATATTATGTCTCTGCTTAAATGTTTTGAAATGCCTTCCGGTCTTCAAATGAACCTTAAGAAGACTCGTCTGTTCGGTGTTGGTGTTAGCTTTCCGGAAGTAGAAGAATTGGCAAGATTGGTTGGTTGCAGTTGCGATAAGACTCTCTTTGACTATTTAGGGCTTCCTGTAGGGAAAGATATGTCCTTGGTGGCTAATTGGGATCCTATCCTTGAAAAGTTTAAATCCAAATTGAGAATCTGGAAACTCAGAATATTGTCGATAGGTGGAAGATTATCTCTGGTGAAATCAGTATTAGATGGGTTACCACTTTATCTATTTTCTATCTTCAGGGTCCCTAAGACGGTTCTAAAAAAGTTTGAAAATTCCAGAAACAATTCCAGAAACAATATTGGGATAGATGCTTGATTGGTAGTTATCCAGCAGGTGGGCTAGGGGTAAACAACTATTGGGCTAAAAACCTCGCCCTCCTCTGAAAATGGTGATGGAGGTTTAAGGTCGAAAAAGAGAGATTGTGGGTTAAGGTGGTGAGGGATCTTCATGGCGAAGATGGGTTGGTTAAAATCGAAGGGTCTGGTTCGGGTAGTGCGAGTGTTTGGATGGAAACCTTGAAAGCTATTAAATCTGTACACAGTCTGGACTTATCCCAAACTGTTGATATTCTTCGTGTTATAGGTAATGGAAGATGCACCAAGTTTTGGTTAGATCCCTGGATCATGCCCGTCCCTTTGAAGAACAGATTTCCCAGATTGTTCCATTTGGATCAAGAGAAAATCGCTTCTGTTGAAGCAAAAGCCGGCTTCACTTCAGGTGGCGCTAACTGGATTTGGCCTTGGCGTATTCAGCCCGCCGGTCGGTCTGCCGATGATTTCCATCAGCTTTTATCTCTCTTACAGGAGTGCACTCTTGAGGCTACAAAAGAGGATTCTTGGAGTTGGAGTCTAGCCCCCAATGGTTACACTGTTGCTTCGCTCACCAGGTTTCTTGACGACTTCAAATTTACAGCCTCTTCTTCTCCAATGTTCAAATCTCTCACGAAGAAGATCCTAGTTTCTCTCTGGCGGGCACAACATCATTTCCTTTTAGCTTTGGCTCAGCTTCAGCATCGCGGGCTTCCTGTGACGAACACAACCTGCCCGGTATGCAATCAAATACCGAAAATGGTAGATCATCCCCTCTTCTTCTGTCCTTCCGCCATGCTTACTTGGGATTCAATCCAGAGATGCTGCAGAATCTCCCCAGAGTTTCTTTATCTGCAGAAGATATCATTGATTCCTACTTCTTACGTGGCTGTCCATCTCGATCTGTAGACATGTGGCGGGCTATCGGGGTTATCACGGCTTGGGGCATTTGAAAGGTTCGGAACCGATTAGTCATGCAAAGCGTCCCTTGGAACTCTTTGGATATCTTCTCAAGAATCCAACTGCAATCATTTCTTTGAATAGAGGTTGTAGTCGGTTCTCCTTCTCAAGCGGTTCTGGCCCTACATCTTGGGCGGATTGGTTGTGCAACCTGTTGGGAAATTAGCCATTTTATTTTCATTTTTTGTGTTACTTGTCCTGCTAGCTTAATTCTATTAAGCTTAGAAACCTACTTCACTTCTCTGTAAGTTTGTTTTTAAATAACTTAAATCATCTTTGCCGTTCAAAAAAAAAAAAAAGACACCAATCAACATTTAAATACTGATATTCCAAATTTCACTACTAACTGGAAATTCCATTTATACACTGAAATAGAGAAGTAAAAAACATCCTTATATCTCAATGTCCATGCACACATAATTTCACAATACATCGTTTAGATTTCATGGAACAGTTAACCAGTATGTTTTGCTAAGTTTTCTGGCTTACAAAATATTACTAGTGCCTATTAAAATAGATTTCTACCCAAGGGTTATTGTTGTACAACCTAAAAAGGCCCCAAAATCCTAGTTTGTTTACTTGTGGAATAAGTCATGGTGTAAGTCCGTTCCTATTAGGTTTTTCTATAACCCTACTTCTATATACTAACTATTAAGAATACAATCTCAGGAATCAACACTTTGGCTCTTATCCAA
>JBBYHH010289295.1:0-12626 GCA_038382905.1 Daphne laureola
TTTCGTCGTTGCTTTTATTGGTGGTTTTATTGGTGCTTTGACTTTGATGGAACGATTTTTACTAGGAATTCGTAAGATTGGAGCTAGTAATAGTGATTCAATAATAAACTACTTCATTAATATAAATAAAATTTACAATAATCTTAAATATTTATTAAAAATACTTACTTTCAAAGTTCCTGGATAAATTAAATGTTCGACAATAAGTGAACATGTTGTGAACTACAACCACTATATCATTAATTTGTATCTCCTCCAATTTGATGATTTCCAGCCGAAGATCTGCGATTTGAAGAAGATTCTTGATAACCAACCTGAAATTGTGATATTAAAATGATTGTATCAAAATTCAAATTAAAAAAAATAAATCAGAACGAATTTCCTAAAACTTAAATTAGCACTAGATTTAGGCATATCATCACCATAATCCACATTCTCACATTTTAAAAAAGAAACAGCAACGACCTATGAATTAGAGAGCGAAAATCTGAATGAAATTGAATGAAAGTAGACTAGTGTACCATGATATTTAAATCTTGATATTTAAGACGTAATCAAAATCTGAATGATAGTTAGAAGTTAACAAAGAGTTTGCATGCTTCAAAATAAAATCAGCAGAACAAATTCAAGGAACCTGGATGTAAAACTGCAGGTAAATAACTAAATAACACCCAGTAAGTTCTCGTAAATGTGACCGTCACTAACCGCAGACATACTCTAGAGAAATATGTGTCTTCTTCACTGATTGTTTTAATTGCTGCCTGGAACAAAAGAAAGGGCCAAATTTCAAAGACAAACTATGAATAAAAAAGCTAACAACTTGCCAACTGATATTTCAATATGTCAAGGCCAAAACAATGTTCACTATGTTAGTCATTTAAAGAAAAGCATATCGATTGGAAAGGAACCATTAGATCAGCTTCAACAGTGGACTGGCGAGGTGGCAAGCGCATCAACTCGCGACCTTCCTCAAGAAAACACTGAAATGAGACAAAACCTTACTACTAATAACAACATCAAGAGGATGAAAAAAATTAGGTAGACAGTAAACAGTCCATTGTTCAAACAACCTTCATTTTTTTTATAGTAAAACTGTTATGATCCGGACTTTCTGTCCGTGCCACAACTGAAGAGATTAAAGGATAAGAGATCGAAATGAAAATTTTTGAGGAAAATAGGACTGAATTGAAATAATTAGAAAGGAATTGAGTTAAATTGGAGGTGTTAGAAAGTTTAGAGTTAAAATGCAAAAGATTAAAATTGTGTAAATTACAAAATGACCGAAGGGAAACTTTTTAGCTAAGTGGGGTTAAAATGAATAACTAAAATTAATCTAAGGACTAAATTTATAATTATTCTAAATTTGACACTAATCCTACACCTAAACTAGACACGATACGGACACAGGTTTTGAGGGAAAGGGAAGACAGACACGAGTTAGAGGATTAAGCAGGAGCTGGGGTTAGGGGAAGGGGGATTTTGGGGGCGAGCTTCATAAAGAGAGAAGGGATGAGAGATTTGATTACAAAGCAGGAGCGATTATGGTGGTTGGTTACGGAGGGATGGTTACGGGCTAGGAAACGGAGGCGAGATAGAGGATTGGAAAACACAATCCATGGCGGGTGCAGCTCGCGACGCAAACTCCGTTGAAGAAGGGATTTCTGGTGAGCTCTAGTGACGGAGCGAGAAAGATAGAGGCGAGAGGGAGATGCAAATCGAGGGAGAGGCTGGATTCGGTTTGAGGATGTCTGACACTAATCGGGGAGAAGAGCAAAGGACAAAGGCAAGAGAGTGGTTGCGAGGCGGAGGGAGTAGATTCCGGTGGTTTTGGTCGAAAGTTGCCGGAACATCGATGAGCTGAATGAACTGTAAGAACGGTAATATCTTTTCAATTAGTGTTGAATCATTCTGCTAGTTTCGGTTGAAGTAGTTGGTTTTAGTTTGGTTTAATCTAAACTTAATATATATGGTTATGCAAGTTATTAGAACCTTGATGTTGTCTCCTAACTTGCTACTTCCGATTTCTTGGTACTAATTAGGTAATTTAGACTACTCCTTACTTATAGCAAGTTAAGAATATTTCTACTTATTCGTTTTGTGTGACTCGGTTGATTGATGTTTTGAGAAAAGAATTGTTTGTTAATTTAGAAAACTTGTGCTTAATGAGATCGAGTTTGTGTCTATATGTTGCCGATTTATGGTGTAGACCCCATGATTGACCGAATGCACTTTTGAGTCATTAATTACTTGTTTGAAAAGATTGTTTAATGACACTCTAGGATATTTAGCTAGTTCTGTAGGTGACTTATTGCTGCATTTATTTGGTGTTAATTGGTCTGTCTTATTAGTTGACAATTCATGTTGAGGGTTACGTAAGCATGAAGCCTAGTGTATTTTCTTGTTTGATTAATTATGGTTTTAGCTGCCCTCTTGTGATCTTAGGAAGCATGTTCATGTTTGGTTGTTTGGCCTCATGGTTTCTACTTTGGTCTTTGACCTCTTTATGAGATGTGTGTGTTTAGTTTTTTTAGCTTGTTAGCTCCAGCTTTTAACGCCGGTAATTAGAGTGATCATTTCTTGTTCTATTTTTAATTACTAGGAGTATTAGTTTTTTTAATGCTGTGAGTTAATAATAGTTCATTCGAGGAGGTTAGGCTACTGCTAACTTGGCCCGTAGATTAGTTTCTATTTTCTCGTTCTTAGTGCTGATTTTCTTGCAAACTGTCGGCTGCCCTTGTTAATTATTGTGTTGAATTTAATACATACTCCTCTAGCTGATCATGTCTGATAATCTTTTACCTTCTAAGTTAACTTCTAGAGAACACTTCACAAAAATACGGTGGCTGCTTTATTAATTATTAAAATCTATAAGTTGGAGCAGCTGACTTCCTCATGTCAATTCATGCACTAGGTTAACCATGAATTCTCTTAGCTGCTCATTTTGGTAAGTAAAGCTTGAAGAATGTCTGGTGGGCTGTTTAGGAAAATACATGATATTTACCTATTCTCTCTTTTCTTCACTTGACAAGTTGCCTAGTTGATTAGGAACGTGCCTTGTTAGGTGGAGATTAGTTTGGTAGTTGCTCTTGGCTGCTACCTTGTTAACTAAATCCATAAAATCCTTTAGTCTAATAAAGCTTGAATTTCTAAACCTGTTGATCATGATTTCTCTTTTTCTGTTCAAAGTTCCATACAAATAAAGAACTAGCATGCTTACTTTCTCCATGAATCATGTCTATTGCCTTTAGGATCCAAGCATGATAGTTTCTCTGAAGTATGTCTCCATTAATGTAGTGCATGACTGTTTGCAAATCTTCCTTTACTGCTTGACTGTCGGGTGTTCCTTGTTGCATGCTGGTAGTAGTCGCCGCTACCAACCCAATGTACCTTTACTGCCTTCTGTTTTATTTTCCTTATTTCCATTCTTTTCTTTAAGAACAAGAAACTAACCAATTATATTAGAACTACGTGATTCCTCTCTAAGTAGTATCACTGATACTGAAAGGGTACGTAACCTCCGGGCCCGAGGAACTTCTTTGTCTTATAGTTTGCAGGGTTATTCCAGAACTTCTCACTCTTCTAAATTGTTTAAGGGACTTGAAGCTTGGTAAGTAAGTAAGCTACACGAGAAAGGGACTTAGAACATTAGGGACTACTTTGTAATTTATTTCTTTTCCTTTAACTTGTAAATTCTTGTACGCACTTAAAGATAACTGAGAGAGATTTCTAAAGGATGTTTAAACTTTTGATTAAAAACAATTCGTTCTTACTTTACAAGTCTTAAATAATTTTAAAAAAGATCCTGAAAGTTGTGAACCGTCGTGTTTTTATGTTACTTTACTAAGCAGCCGGAACGGCGGGTTCATAATAACTACCGCCTCAAACAAACTTTCGCCCTACCTTCTTCCTCAGTTTGTTATCAGTCATTTTTTCGGGCTTTCTCTCTCCATAACCATTTTTTACTACCATTTTAGGACAAATTTACCCCTTTATTAGTTTCCTATTATGATCAAAGTGTTTAGGGTCATTTAGAACATTTAGGAGTAGTATATATAGCCTTCTAGGGCAGTTTTGATCAGATTTGGATTGAGCTACGAATTTGGGGATTTTTGCTAAGGATTCTCAAGCTTTGTAGAGGATTTGGAGCTTCTTTTATGGAAGAATTGGAGTCTTTTTCATGATCCATCTATTAGAGTTGCCTCTTATCACTTATCTCTCTTTTATTATTATGTTTCATTGTTTAATCATGCTGATTTCTATGGTTAGCATGGTTTTTAGTGAGTAGTTAATTATCTTCTCCTAGGGTTAGCTTGCTTAGGGGGTAAACTATGAATAACATGTCTTTGTTTGAATAGATTCTGATTTCTTGTTCTATTTCCAGTATAGTACGAGGATTTCTTTTCCGCGCGTGCATATCTAACTTTTATCATTATGTATACATGTAAATGAAACTCACATCAAATTGTAAATTAAACTCACATCAAATTTTTTATAGAAAAATTAACGAATGTAAAACCATTCTTTAAAACAAATTTGAGATTTCCAATGTTTAAAAAAATACGAAAATATGAATGCAAAAAACTGTAAGAAAAAGTGTTTATAAATAGTATGAAAATGAGCAATAAAGTTTAAATTAAATCAAAATAAATTTTATTTGATTAACTAAGGCATAGTGATTAATCATTAAGTACTTTTAAATAGATTGAAAAAGGATTTTCAAAAGAGAAAATGAATGAAAAAATCACACATGAAAAAAGTAAAGAGATTTAATAGCAAAGAAACGAACACACTATAATTCAGATAAAAAAGATCAAACGAAGTAATTGAAATTATTTTAAAACAGGAAAAGAAAGTAACACGCATAATATTATAAGTTATATAGAAATCTATGGTAGTCTAAATGAAGAAACTAAGTAACTCGGAGCTGAATACGTACCGGTGAACATTAATTTCACATTTCCAAATGAACTTTTACATTAGTTTACAATTATTGAGTTGTCAATAAAATACATGCTATTTTGTAAGATTTATCTTATTACATTGATTTTCTAACAATTAGACATGGAAATTGAAAAAAATCATACAAACATGCTAAATGAAGAAAATGCATTTAAAAGGAAAAATCATAATAAAAAGAAATAAAATAGGATCCTGTCTTGTATGAAATCCATAAAATCCAAGGTCTAATATTGTAAAGGAAAAGAAAGTGGAGAGTCCTCTTAATCAATGTGAATGCTAATTGGTTTTTATATTTACAACAACAGCTATTAAAAGTTTCATTGATTGAATAATCATAAAAATTTTATTATCATTCACATCAATCATAAAAGTTTTATTATCATTCACATCAATGGTTAAGAAAAATAATGTTGGATTTATATATGATATGCACAAAGTACAGGTGTTGTTATGCAAGTCATAGGTTTTCTTCACAAAAAACCATAAAATAAACATGGGTGCTTTTTTGAAACCAGTTCATAAGTTAGATGGCTTACTGCGTCAAGCCCTTATCCAATGGTTCTGGACAATTTGAGTGATGATTGGACGGCTCAGAACAAACGCACGGGGGTTTTATGAAAACAATAGAAATGTTAGAGGGCTTATTGCGTATTTTGGGTGGAAAACTTCATCGGAAGGTCCAGGACAAGTCAAATGTTGATCCGACGGCCGAAACATGTCACCAAAACGACGTCATATCAGTTTTAAGCGGAAAAAAAATAAAAATCCAATCAAAATGACGTCGTTTTATGCTTTGACTGCACAAAAGTGTCAAAATTAATATTGTTCAACCCTATCCCATCAACCGTTCCATCTTTAGTAGAGAGTTAAATGTATGTAGAACCGTAACCTTCATTTACATATCATCCAGTGTTCGATGGAATGTTCGAGAGGGTTTCCATTGACAAAGGCTTAGGGAAATTGGTTGGTAGATGAACTAAGAGTTCGATAGGGCCTTAGGGATTCTATTGGTCTGTATGTTTGGGGCTTAAAACCTCTGGAGTTAACCCCTTAGTGCACGAGAGTGGCCAAGAGACAGTTTGAATGAGAGAACGAACGTTGTTCTGAGAGGAAAACATTCCAATCATAGAAACTCACCTCTCTTTTAGATGCATGTTAATCATAGTGAATCCCCGTTTAGGCATAAGCTACCCTATGAGAGCTTTTTACACTTGATTACCCTATGTTTCTAGCATATTTACTATTTCGCCCTTCCGTTACTTGAGTTACAAGTTACTGTATTTACCATCTTTGATACTTTGACTACCCTTCATTATTATCATTATCATCATCTCTTACATCCCACGTCATTTGCATTAGTAGATTTCACATATTGCTAGATTTTACCTAGAGAACTCATCTCCTTTGAGTTCGATCACTCTCTTGAGCCATTACATTACAATAGATATTGTTAGGATCATTTAAGGTATTATAAATTTATTTGTTTGTTAAGTGTGATTTGAGCATCATTTCGTGATACACTAAAGACCTAACCATCACTTATTCTGACTTGTTTTATTAAATAAAATGAACTTTTCTCATAAATCGTGTAAAGTTTGGTGCAATTTGGCGGATAACTGCAAAAGAAAAGAGTTTAGCCTTCCACTTCGTGAGTTTGAACAGAAGGGCGAGCTGCGAGCCTAGGTTTGTAGCGAGACATCAGATGCAAATCGTCTGTCCAGAACTTGATTCATCAGATCTGACCGTAGTTCACTCTGACGAAGCTCTGGAGGGACAAATCGCACAATGCATGACAGACTCGGTGGACTCAACTCGTCGATCCACCGACCCAGCCGCCACTGCGCATTCTTCGTCCGGATCTGACTCCATTTTCTATCCGGAAGTTGTGGTTGTTTATCGTACCCATATGAACTCGTAGATCATGATCCCTTCCCCTAACCTCCATCCACCGTGTCGTTTCTTCCGCTTTTACCTCCGGTGGCAGCACCTCGGCCTCACTCGATCTTGAAAACTCAGTTCAGATCTCCTAAACGTCACATCAACAAGCCAAACACGCCACGTCAACTATCCAAACCCACAGACTTGCACAGAGTGAAAATTGAACGGATTCGTCAGAAATTTTAACGCCTAATAGTAAACAGAGACATAAAATAATAACGATAGTGAAAGAAAAGAAGCAAAAAGAATCTTTTAATTAAATGTTAGTAATAAAAAGACACATTTTCCTTCAAAATAATAAATTAACTACAATCATCTTTTTATAGAAGAAAATTCTTCCGTAATAATTTTATTTTCTAAATGGTTGAGTAACGGCCGAGAGTTCCTTTGGGATGGTTTACCAAACTTCCACAAACTTTGGGTGTATTCTATCACCCTCCCCTACAAAAAAAAATAAAATATTTCTAATACATATTTAAATTTTCTCTTTAAAATCTCTCTATCCCTATTATCCTAAATTTAATTACGTATTAATTTTTTACAAAAAATTATTGACCGAAACACACCCCCTTTATAGACTTAATCGTACATCAACGCTTGTTACCGTCTCACTGCGGATGCAAAGTGGCGGTTCCATTAACTTTATACATTTTCTGTGGCTCTATCGAAGTTGCTAGCAGAAGAGAGCAAGAGATAGTGAAAGAGAGCGGCGGACAGCGAGAGACGGCGAAGATATGGAGCGGAAGGTGATGGCGGTTTGTGGCTTTGTAGCTTTGTTGGGGTTGCTAGCAGCAGCTACTGGTTTCGCTGCCGAGGGTACCAGGATTAAGGTAACCGCAAGATTTTTTTACAGATCTCAAATGGGTTTGTTTCTTTAATTATCAAACTGCGTTCTTCTTCTCTAACTTTAGACGAAACTCTGCAAAGCTCGTAACTTTATGTCAAATCTAGTCGTAGTTTCGACTTCAGCAAGAGTTTTGTTTTCTGGTTGATTCAAGTTGGCTTTGTTTAATTTATGTTAATTCCTTGATTCTCTGACCAACTATTAATACTAGTTTTGTCTCTTATAGCATTTTAATCCAAGAGGAACAAGACAATTTTTTTTTTATTTAAATCCTTTTTTCTTTCGTAATTTGATATTTTTTTTTTACTTGCGTTTTCATCAGGAGACATATGTTTTGGGATCATAGAGTTGGAGTTTCTGTTAGATGCCTTAAAAGAGGAGTAATTTGGGGTGATGAGAATTTCCTTCATAGAATTGGATGTTCTGAGAATCAAAAAAGAAAAAAAAAAATGTAGATTCATATTGATCTTGGTCTGTTTAGTAGATAACAATGCCACTCGCCATTTGCTTCCTTCTGCTGTAGAAGTTGAAGAAATCTGCTCTTTGGTTTTGCTTTTTTCTTCATGGGAAAGTATTTAGCGTCCGTTTAGTTGTGGAAAACTTTTCCA
Organism: Daphne laureola; assembly: GCA_038382905.1. Taxonomy (NCBI): domain Eukaryota; kingdom Viridiplantae; phylum Streptophyta; class Magnoliopsida; order Malvales; family Thymelaeaceae; genus Daphne; species Daphne laureola. The sequence goes on from JBBYHH010289295.1 coordinate 8,350, forward strand.
GTTTTCATTTCTAATTTTTGTTTCTAAATGTTTGATTGTATAACTAATTTCTAAATGATGGAAAACTTATTTTCCAAATTTTGGAAAACTCTAGTATTGAACTAAGAAACCTTGTTTGAATGTTCCCTAGTTCAATACTAGAGTTTTCCAAAATTTGGAAAATAAGGTTTTCTATCACTTGAAAACTAGTTATAAGATCAAATATTTACAAGGAAAATTGGAGATGAATACTTAGAAAAATTTCCACAACTAAACGACCCTTAATCTGTCACTTCCTTTCTATGTTTGGGTGAGAGAAGATTCACATTGATCTTTGGTTTTCCTTTATTCTTGTGTAACTGTAAAACCATAAGCTCTCTCCATGCACCTAAAAAAGAAAGAATTAGAAAAAAGGAAGGAAAAGTATGAAGAAAGCAGATGCAAATATGCTGTACTAATTGGTCTTTCTACCCTTCCTCCATGTTCTTTTCTTAGCATGACCAATGTGTTTGACCAACTTTAGCAATTTTGCCCTTCCTGCTGAAACTTTTTTAGTTGTTGCTGCTATTTTATGCAGCTTCTGTTAGACTGTTACAGGTTATCACTCAAACAAATTGCCTCCATGAACCTGACTGAATATCCATTAAGAACTCGGGTTTCTGTGACTATATGCTCCTCTAGTGATCATGTCACATACGAAGGGAGTATGTTGCCTTTAGATGCATAAAGTAAGCGTTAAAATCTTCTAAACGAAGGATTTAAAAAACATGAACTCGTGAGACTATAATTACCTAAGAATTCAGGGCGAGCCTGCCTATAAAGGATTCTCATATGTTTTTCTTCTTTTTCGCCAACTCCGACTAGCTAGTCCTAACATTAAGATGCTTATGTGGAAAATACTACTCTAATGGATCATCTTTTGTTTGGTCTCTTCTGGAGTTTATTACAAGTGCCAGTTGCAGTATTATTTTGTTCTTTGTTGTAATGTCAGATTCTCTTATACTCCTCCCGTCCCACAAAATTGACATGTATTCCTTTTGAGATGTCTCACAAAGATTAATACATTTCCTTCTAAGGAAACTTTTAGCTACCTAATTTACCTTATTACCCTAAAATTTTCTTCCCTCTCAAAAATGTACTTTTGTCTTATATGCTTATTTTACAGTATTACTCTTAGTCGTCTGCACACCTTAATCTGTGTGCAAAGCCAAATGTATTGATTATGGGACGGAGGGAGTATATAGCAAGAGTTTATTTCTAATTTATGAGAATCTCTCAAATGCAGATGTTCATATGCCTATTTTAATAATGTGTAGGCTTCTGAGGTTACATTTACCACAGACTCACAATGCTCATCCCCCCGGAGTCCAGCTCTCGGTCTTGGTTTAACCGCAGCATTGTGTCTTCTTATAGCTCAGTTAGTCGTGAATTTTGCATCTGGGTGCCTTTGTTGCCGAAGAAACACTCAATCTTGGAACTCTAACTGGACACGGGCTCTCATATTCTTCGTTGTTTCCTGGTAATCCCTAACTTCAACTTGAGATGAACGTTTAATTCTTCCACCTTTTTATGGTGCCAATCGGTTCTGTCTTGGCTTTACCAGAGCACTTGTACATTCTCCATGTTTGCTTCACAACTACCTTCAAAATTCCAGTGAACCTATCAGCTACTACCTCTGGTGGTGCATGGCTTTTGCATGAAAAATAACATATTCAAGCTGCATTCTTTTCCTATCACCATCAACTCATTGTCATTGCAAGATCTTGGCTTATGTACTGTTAGTTGTTTAATATATTCTCTGGACTCTGGAGTTTTGTGCCAGCTAGTGATCTAACCGGTTTCTAACCGGCTTATTGAAGCTTTCAATTTTAATCAATTAATGTTCTTACTGGTTTCTACATCTCCACAGGTTCACTTTTGTCATAGCTTTCCTCCTTTTCCTAACCGGGGCTGCGTTGAATGATCAACATGGTCAAGAAAGCATGTACTTCGGCAACTACTATTGTTATGTTGTGAAACCCGGGGTCTTTGCTGGTGGTGCTGTCCTCTCCATAGTAAGTCTCACTCTGGGAATCATGTACTATCTAACCTTGACCTTGGTGAAAACCAGTGATTTTCCGTCAGCTAATCCTCCAATCCCGACAAGTCAAGGTGGCATAGCCATGGGGCAGCCTCAGTTCCCTCCAGCAGAACCGGTGTTCGTCCATGAAGATACTTATATGAGACGACAGTATACGTGATTGCAGAGTTGCAGATTTGGATTAGACTGGTCATTTTGGTACCAGCAGTGTTGCTCAGGCTCTCTCAACTTTTCGTATTTTTCTGTGTGGACTGTGGAGTGGGAAGTGTAGTGTAGGTGCTGTGGGAGGTGTTTGTGAGAGGGTGAAGCAGATTGTACATGAGGTTAGTGTTAATGCAAGAAAGTGTATGGCTTGATGCAATTCTTTCGATTTTGATAGCTGTAGATTCTGAAGTTCTAAACATTGGTAAAATGTGGTGGGACTTGCAAGAAGGCCACACCCGAAAAAAAAAAAAATTTGATAACTAACAAAGAACCTATCGGTCTCAGCTATGGTCAGAGAAGGCCACACCTGAAAAAAAAAAATAAAAAATAAAAAATTGATAACTAACAAAGAACCTATCGGTCTCAGTTCGAGGTCGAGGTGGAGTTGAGTTTATTAAATCGATATTTATCGAGGTTGAGATTGAAATAAAATTTGATAAGTTAACGAGTTGAGTTCGAGTTCAAAGATACTCGGCCTTATCGGATATCGATATTTATCGATACTTTTCAGGTCCTTTAAATTTGTTAATTATATTATAATTTATGTTAGGTATAGTAGTATTTCATTAATAGTAATCGTTATGATAAGTAAATAAATATTAATTTGGATGTTAAAGTTGTATAAGTTTTGATGATATTTTTTATTTTTTTTATTTAATAATTATAAATTATAATATAATTTAAAAAATTTCAAAACGAATCTATCGAGCTATTTGAGCCGAGCTCGAACCTAACATATTGAGCTCGAGTAATTTGAGCTCGAGTCCAAGTAGTACTGATAGGCTAAGGGGTTGAGTTCGAGTTTAAAGGGTCTGAGCTCGATCTGATCCATTTACACCCTTAGTCTCAGCATCTACCTTAGTGGTTATGCTTCTATATATAAAAAATAAAAAAAATAAAAATAAAAAAGCCATCTCCCCAAAATGTTTTGCAAACGTACATATACTTTCTTTTTTATCATTAACTTAATGTGTTGACTGTTCACATGAAGATTTTTTTTTCTTTTAGAAAGAAAGGTTTTGTATTACTTAAGAGAGAGCATTACAAAGCCATGGAAGTAAAGGTGAAAGCCATGATCGGCGTCCTAAGGCTGAGAGACAATTCCTAGCAACAACATGTGTAACATTATTCACACATTGTGGTACATAAGAAAAGGTACAAGAGCCAAAAAGTGAGCTATAAAAACGAGCTATAAAAACGAGCTTCATCCACGAGAATGCCAAAATGGTATGCACAAGGAGTCGTACACGTTCGCAGTTCATTCACCAAAATCTGTGAATCTGACTCCACGCGGATGGAAGGTAGATTAAGCCGTCTTGCCTCTCGGAGGCCCCACAAGATAGTCGTTGCATCTACGTATAAAGGGTCTGCTCCAGCATAAGAAAAATCAAGAGAAGAAGCTTCAATTACCACCCCATTTGAGTCACGCAGAACTGCTCCAATAGACCCCATATTTGCCTGCTTGCAGAATGCACCATTCACAGAAGAGACCGGTGGAGGTGACCAAACCAGCGGATTAGAGGAGGCTCCTGCCGAGTTAGCCAACGACCCCAACTGGGCTGCCAACCAAGCATCTCTTCATGCTCGGATCTTCTGCACCAAGGCAAATAGGGTGTGGCACTTGTGTGCATAATATACCATGTTCCTATTTTTTCCAAAGAAACCAAATGGCAATTGCAAATAGTAACAATTTATCATAATCCTCCTTAAACTCTAACTGTACCGGCCAATCCTCACCAAATTCTTGCAGTGTCAGAATATTCACATCAAGGCATTTCCATACTGTCGTGGCCAAAGGACAATGCCAAGACCCGTTGACTCCATATGGTGCAAACAAATCAGACATTCAGGTTCCGAATCAACACCCCGAGATGGGAGATTGTCCTTGTAAGGAGAATGTCACCACAAGCTTATATGAACCTACCGAAGCCCAAAGAACAAGATCCTCTTCAAGGATTTGGAGGTCCAATCACAAGAGCAAGAGCAAAGAAGGCCAACCAAGCTCTTTCCCTCT
>JBBYHH010289406.1:0-12625 GCA_038382905.1 Daphne laureola
CCCGATGATTGCTTATCAGAGTGTCATGGTTCATGAGTCTTTGTGACCTGAACTAACTGGGAGGTGACACAACGTGTTGCGGTTCCGTGACACGGTTATGGTTATGATGGTATGCTTCCTGTGCGTCTGTTTGAGCTCGCAGATATGATGATGGTATGATTTCCTCGTGTCTCCATGAACACGAGGGGATTGGTTCTTTGTATCTGTATGATCATGAACCTTTTGGGATTGTTGGATGACGGTTAAGGGTCCTAGGCCCTCGCCGGTACCGAGCGTTATGTTTTGAGAGATGTGTAAGAGACTCATGTGGTACCTCCCGAGTATCACAGGGGGCCGTCGTGATGTGGTGTGTGGGTTGGCTTAGTGATGGTGAAGTGAGACAGGATGATTGAATGTTATTGAAGTGTATTATGTTTATGTATGTATGTATATGTTATGCTGTCCCACTCACATTATCTTTGCAGGTGTCAAAGCTCCAAGAAAACCCTTATTTCTACCTGCACCCTGACTGGGTTCTTTCGAGAACTCATCACCCTTACTCTTTATATTTTCAGGAGTATCAGGTTCTGGGCCTGCGGAGTAGTGATCCTCTTGGCGAATAGTTTTTGTACCTCAGGTACAATAGCTCCTTGGAAATTATGTTTTATGGCTCTGTGGGAAGCAATAGCACGAATGGGTAGTGAGTTTGTTGGTTGCTAACGGTTAATGTTTGGTAATTTGTCACAGTTTAAAGCAGCAGCAACAGTTGGTCGGGCACACAGTTGGACCTTTATTGTCCCGACAACCGCACAAAGTAGGTTTAGCTTATTAGCTGGATGTATGCTCCGTAGTATAGCATGCACATCATGTAGACTTTAAGATGTTCTTTTGATGGATGTATGTTACAGTGTTGTATATATGCTTGGATGCTTGACGGTTATTACTGTATGGTTATGATTCCTATGTTTATGTTTCGGAAGTGCTTGCCGGAGGCAGCCTTCCTTCTGGATTTCTGGTCCGAGTGGAGCTCGGTTATTGTTGTGCTGCTTTGTTTGCAGGGACCTGTATGGGAACTACCCACTATACAATTGCATTTTACAGGGTTTGGTCTTGCAGGTTACCGCCGCCCCACCGACCCAGCATCCGCTTCCCGCCGGGCCGTGCGTAGACAGTGGTGGTGGTAACACTTTATACATCATCACTAAGTCATAACTTGTGATTGCATAGTGAGACTTCAATCACAAGTGCATAGAAGCTCATGTAGACATCTTCAGTTTACATACTTTGTCTTGTTGACATTTTATGGAAAAAATTCTCTAGTTGTTCTATGTATATCACCTTTCTCAAAACACAATTGAGAAAAGAAACCATTACATACTTTGATGTAATATAGGTCCAAACTTACCACTATGACAAGTAGTGAATCTTGAGAACACATTTGTTCTCAATTGCCTTTCAGCTAAGAGAAAAATCAAACAATCCAAAACTCATTTGGATGCATCAATTGTATCACATTTGTTTAGTAACTTCATCCTTAATGCACCTTCAAGAGCTACATTCATTTAATTCAAGAATCAAATGTTATCCTCATTATCCAAGACACGTCATTCCCATGGTGATCTGGATTGTCTCATTGAACTTCTTCAAAAAATTAAAAGACCAAGATGGAAGCAACTTATGTTCCATCACTTGAGGTTTAATTTTCTTGCTCTTGAACATCCTTAACTTCCTCTCGAACAAGTTCATCCACTTTTAGATCTTCTTCATATTGATCCATAGCAACTGGAACTTCTTCTACAAGAGTCATAACTCTATTTTAGTTGAGGTACTTCCTCTAGAGTAAATGCATTTGTGCAACTAGTGTCCGTCTGACACTTGGTTGACCCTTGTAAATGATTGGACACTGTAAGCCCAAATCATCACATTTACCATCTTTAGGGACTTGTCTCCACAAAATTGGTATTTCATTTGCATTAAAGACATTCATTTTGTTACACCCACCTCGGGCGCATGATGTATTTCTGATGTATTTTGTCCGGGGATTGGATTTGTATTATTACCGAGACAATGAATGATATGTATTGAACATGATTATGAATGAATTCCATGTCTCGAGAATTTATTTGGAGCCCATTCTGCGGGATTTTAGCAATTTAAAATATTTTGGGAATCCCGAGTTATTTTACCAAAAATTAGATTCGGAAGACAAAATGGTCATTTTTTGAAAAATTCAAAAAAAGGGCATGTTGGTATTTTCACCCTTGGGCCGGCGCATAAATGGGCTTGGGAGGATTATTTGGTTAATATTAAGGCTTGGATTTAATGGATTATGACTTAGGAATAAAGAAAGGAAAAGTAAGGTTAGTGGATGACAAGTGTCACTAATCTAAGGGTGAAAATCCTAAGGCTATTAAGGAGATGGAAGAGGATAAAATCCTAACATTATCTACTTAATATCTACCTAAAGGAATTAACTAATTAAGTGTGGTAGTAGATAGTAGTAGTAAGTAGTAAGACTAAGTTAGATAATTCATAAACAAAAATCTATCTCTCTCTCTCACCTCACAACCCGGCCCCTCCTCTCTCTTATTTCTTCTTGGTATTCTTCCTTTGGTCTTCACATATTCATCAAATCCTTCCAAGGATCATCAAGTCTTAGAAAGGTAAGGGTGTTTCCCTAATCAATATTCATTATTCTTAAGGATAGAACATGAAAATCACATCTTTTATTCTTTTTTCTCATGTAGCCGACACTTAAGGGGAAATTCTTGCCAATTTTTCTCAACCAATATTCATCCAAATCTCAAGAATATAAAGGTAAACATGTTCTTAAGATTTTCTTAACAAGTTAGTATGATCTCATGGAAAGAAATCTCATTTTCTCTTGAAGGCCGAATTTATGGAGGATTTCCTTGAAGAATTTCTTGGATTATTTCTTCCAAATTTGCTTAAGGTAAACAAGTATTTAAGGTTATTATGAAGTGTAATAACCTCTCTTGGAATATTTCGAATTATGGTTGATTTTTTGTGAAGGTTGAAAATCATGTTCATGACTAAACTTTGAAATGAGTTGAAAGCATGCATTTATTCTCTTCTTGGGTATATTTAGAGTAAGTTTAATGCTTGGAATGAACCTTGAATCATTTGGGAAGGTTGAGTTCTAGCTTGGGCCAAAATCATGTATTTTGAATGATTTGATGATGTTGTTTGGTTAAGCATGATGTTGTGATATTTTAGTGATGTGAATGGACTCCTAAAACTATTGTTTAAAGTTTGAAGAACGCATTTTGGGTGGTGAAGCATGTATGGCCGAATTTAAGGAAGGTTTAAAGTTATTGTAATTTATTGGGAAAGTGTTGATTTATGGATTAAATGTTGGATTAATCAAGAATGTGTTGTTGGAAGTTGAAGAAAGATTTGGGTGAAAAATGGGTGAAGGCCAAAAGTTTGAGGATTTTTGGGGTATTTTGTGATTTTTGGAATATTTGGACTTAATCACAAAGTATTGAAAAATTGAGTAAAAATGGTGTTTTTGTCACTTTCTAAAGTTATGCGACCAAATTGCATATTTTATAAAAGTTTGGGTGCTAATGTGTAATGTTGGAGAATTAAGTGGAAAAATAGCCTTTTGGGAGTTAAGTATGGAATTTGAGCATTTTTTGTCACTTTATGGAAATTTAGGCTAAAATACACTTTTTGATAAAGTATAGGGACCTTATATGTAATTAATCATAAAGGTTAATTAAAATATTTTTGTTTATTATAGAGTCAAAGTCGGGTAGCGGGAAGGATTCACTTTGCTGGGATGGACCGCTTTTCTGTTTATAAGGTAAGGGGTTTAACTTTCTTAATATGCAATGCAAATTTTTCTTCATGTGTGTTAGGCTAGTTAAGGGCTAGTACTTAGGTCGAGGGTGGGGCCTAGTGACTCCCGGGGCTAGTCACATGGTAGGGTAACGGTATGCAGGACTTTTATCATATCGGTGATTGACAACGGATCAATTTTCTACTTTATTTTGATATAGTCACTTTGTGGCTACGAGAGTTTTTAGGGGCCGTACACCCCTCGCTGGTACCATGTGAATTCTAACCCTTCTGTTCGGTGAGCCTAATAAGCCACCGTGTGTGCTGTCATCCTGGGATTATCTTTTATACTAGAGGCCGGGGACCATCCATACGGGACTGATCCAAATATGTTCGATGGGACTTCTGATTATTGCATATCATGTCATCTACATTTCATATTCCTGTAATATCTAGGACTGTATATCTGCTAGTTCACTGCATACTAACCTTTTCTGCAGGTAAAATGTTTTTAAAACTTTATCCATTATCTCTACCTACCCCCTTACTGAGTTCTTTCGAGGACTCACTCCCATATTATTAAACATTTCAGGAGATTCGGGGAAATGACTTGCAGAGTATAATCCCGTAGAGGTCGTATTTCTGATTCTGTTATTTTGACTTACTTAATCCCTTCATTAGTGGTTTCTGATTCTGTCTAGGGGTAGTCTCGTTAGACTCATTCTGAGATCTGTCTGTTTAAGTATCTGTTATGTCTGACCTTTAACTCCTATTTATGTTTAATAGCAGTAGCAGTATTGTAGCTTGGGGTGCCTATCACTCAAGCTGCAAGGTATATTTCCTGCTTTTTGGACTTTGGGTCTGTATGCGTAGACTAAATATAGACAACATATATGTTTTGTTGTTCTTTAGATATTTTGGTCTGTATATTTATTCTCGGGGAATTCTAGCCCAACGAAGTGGGCGGAGCTCCCTTCTGCTGTACCTATATCTGCATGTATACTTGTGCGCGTGATTATTCTGAATAACCACTAATGTGTTTCGGGTGCAGGTTTAGGGCTAGTAAGACGCCTTAAAAACTGTAAACACGTTAGAAACCTTAAAAAGAAGGAAACAAATTTGAGGGCCGGGTTTTTAAGACCACCAACCTTTTTAAGTGTTCGACATCACCGACCACTATCTGGTTCCCCAACATCTGCTTCCGTAACAAACTCTTCCGCCGCACCGGGAATGTGGGTGGTGGTGACAATTTGGTATCAGAGCTTAGGTTTTATGCTAGCTATGTTTAGGTGGGCAAGTCCCGGTTCTACCAAATATTTTGGGGTAGTTTAAGTAAGAGATTAGCTACCTTATTACGTAAACTATTTTGAAACGCTGGGTAGGGGTTGGACTACCAGTCTTAACATAATTGGCATAATCTAAAGCTTAATAATTGGTTAAACAGAAATTGTGCTAGATTGATTCATAAAGGATATGGATCATCTGAATTTTCAAAGTAGGCAAGCAAAGGAATTGGTGCTGAAATTCTGTATTTTCTGCTTAGAATAAATATGCATTTCATCTACACTACAGAGTCATTAGGAAAACTGCTGCTTGTTCTGTTGGAGTTAATTGTTATAGTGTTCGTTTATGTGAGGAATTTCAGAATGGTAAACACTCATCATGATCGAGTTACTCGTCCTGCGGTTGTTGCTACAGATCCCCCTCCAATAGATAACCCTGGGAGAAGGCCATGACGCCAGACCCAGTGACAGCCACAGCCAGACCCACAGCCCTAACCATAGCCGCGGTCACAGTAACGTTCACGGTCGAACACCCGATGCCAGGAGTGAGTAAACCTGGTACAGGTTCTTGGTCAGATTTGCATAGTTCTGAATAGGGTGTGGGGGTGGGATGATCTACTTGAGGATCGGGAAAGTGATGACGATTATTCTGTGATGACGGATTCGGGCACACCTACCGATACCGATACTACTCTCACTAGTTCTAGGAACTACCTGCATGTCTCCATTTCTGAGGATGACGAGGAGGTTCAGATGGAGCATCGGGGGCGCACACACACTAAGAGGATGCGATTGGGCGCCAGAGAGGGCCATTCTGTACAGGTTGGCCACTGAGTTGGCAGGGACTAGTTACATACCCGTCGTCACCAGGTTAGAGACGATGATGATTTTGATGATGTCCAGGGGGCCCCGAGGCCACGTGTGGAGCGCCCACCAGGATATGATGAGGTTTCTATGATGGAGCATCTTCAGCACTTCAAACCACTCAGGTTCTCCGGCAAGACAGGGCCAAAAGCAGTAGAGAGTTGGCACACTGATATGGAGTGTCTCCTAGAAAGGCTACGATTGCCATCGGAGAATATGGTTTCTCTAGCTACCTTCTACCTACGTGATTCAGCATACAACTAGTGGTAGGGGATATCCAGAGCACGAGTAGCACAGTATACGGAGCTGAGATGCCTAGATCCGAGTATGAGATAGGATGAGTTTTCCCGTCTATACCACAAGAGGTGGTTGGGATATGCTATTCGTGACCGCAGGCAGATAGAGTTTAACCAGCTTACTCAGGGACCATGAATGTTACTAAGTATGAGCAGGAGTTCAGTTGGCTTGTTCGCTACGTATCTCAGTATGATGTTATTGAGAGTGAGAAAGTGAAGAGATTCATTCGGGGTCTGCGGTTTGAGATCAAGAGACATATTGTGGCATTCAGCATCGCCGTTTATCATGAGGCCCTTCAGGTTGAGGCAGAGGAGTCTGGAGGTAGAGTTACATCTTCCCAGCCCCAGGATGGTGGGAAATCATCAAGACAGCAGGGACAAGGACATAATAGAGGATTAGGTAAGACATGTAGGTCTGATCAGGACAAGGGCAATGCCGCCACTATAGGGGTACCAGTCTGTCAGCAGTATGGAAAGCATCACAGGGGTAAGGTGTGCTATAGGACATCAGGCCAGTGCCTGAGGTGTGGGGTGACAGACCATTGGGTCATGGATTGCCCGATGTCACTGACACAGGATGCTCAGGTTCAACCTTGAATATAGCAGCGGGGCTAGCCTAACTTTATCCAGGGACGCGGCATTGGACAGGTGGGCTTGAAAGCTCCGCAATAGAGACCATAGATTACACCGGTACAACAGCCCCATCTGGGATGCATGTTTCATCTTGCTCAGGCCGGGACGGTCCAGAGTAGAGCGTTACCAGGTATACTACTCTTGAATAATGTTTCTGTTAACTCACTTTTTGATACTAGTGCATCTATTTCTATCATATCTCAGAAATACGCATCATCACTGCATCTGCCCATCATTTATCAGTCTGCTATATTTATGATTCCAACTGTTAGGACTCAGTGCTTATTTTCCAATTAGGTAGTTCAGAGGTGTATGTTCAGATTGATTGTGCCAAGTGACACATCCTACTATCTGGAGACGTTATACCCTTATCTACTCCGTCGGGTGCTCGATCGTCAAGTGCAGCATGAATCTTTCAGTTTTGGAGCAGAACCCACTGATGAGCGAGGAGGAGTATTATCAGCTTAACCTTGCTGATACTCGCATGGAGTTGGAGAAGATACCCATAATTTGGTATTTCCCGCAAGTTTTCCCTGAGGAGTTTCCAGGTATGCCACTGGAGTGGGAAGTCACATTTGAGATTCAGTTAGAGCCACGGTCGACCATGATTTCCATTCCTCCCTATCGTATACCGATAGTGGAGTTAACGGAACTGAAGAAGCAGCTCGCGGAGCTGTTGGAGCAAAGATACATTCGATCGAGCACTTCCCCATGGGGAGCCCCAATTTTCTTTGTCAGGAAGAAGGATGGGACTCTCTGACTATGCATTGATTACAGACGGTTGAATGCTATCACTATTAAGAACAAGTACCCACTACCCAGGATCAACGATTTGTTTGATCAGCTCAGGAGAGCTAAGATATTCTCGAAGATCGACCTGCGGTCATGGTACTTCTAGCTTCATGTCAGGGAGGAGGATATTCCCAAGATAACTTTTCACACTCGGTACGGGTATTACGAATACACAGTTATGCCATTTTGTTTAAAGAATGCACCAGCTGTATTTAGGGATTTGATACACCGAGTGTTCCGCCTGCATCTAGATTCCTTTGTGATAGTCTTCATCAATGACATTCTTGTCTACTCTCTAGATGAGGAATCACATCAGGAACATCTGAGGATAGTACTGGAGACACTTTTGAAGAACCAGCTGTATGCTAAATTTTCAAAGTGTAATTTTTTTATGCGAGAGGTGTCTTTTCTGGGCCATATCATTAGAGAGAATGGTATTTTAGTTGACCCAGAGAAGACCAAATTGGTAGGAGTGGAGGCAGCCCCGGACGATCAGAGATATATGGAGCTTCCTGGGTTTGGCAGGTTTGTACCAGGATTTTCCGTACTAGCATCGCCGCTCACTCCACTAACCAGAAGGGTTAAACTTTTATCTGTTCTGAGGCATGTGAGGAGAGTTTTCAGGAGCTTAAGCGGTTGTTGACACATGCACCAATTCTAAACTTACCGGACCTGGCACAGCCATATGTGATCTACACTGATGCATCAAGAAAGAGACTTGGTTATGTGTTTATGAAGGGATAACATGTGATTGTTTATGGGTCAAGAAAAATGTGACCGCATTAGCAGAATTATCCTACATATGACCTGGAATTAGCTGCGGTTATTTATGCTCTAAAATAGTGGAGGCCTTATCTTCTCGGCAATAAGTTCTAGATTTTCACTGACCACAAGAGCTTAAAGTATTTGTTCACACAGAAGGATTTGAACATGAGGCAGTGATAGTGGCTCAAGTATATGAAGGATTATGACTACACTATCGAGTACACCACCGGTAAGAGAAACCTGGTAGCAGATGCTTTGAGCTAGGAGTACACAGGCATAGTCAACGGTGGTGATTTTGGGGATAAGACTGAGGAATTAGATTTGACAGTGTTAGGGCATCAGTGGAAGCAGTAGGAGCATACTCAAGTTTATACTTTGACCATCCAGTCTGATTGGTTGGCCAAAGTCCGAGAGGCTCATATCAGAGATACAGGCTTGAAGAAACTCTTGGGAGAGGATAAAGGAGCACTGCGACCATTCTTTGAGTATCCATAGGGATTGTTATACTTTAGGAGTCACCTATATGTACCGGATGAATCATCGATTTGAGATGATATTTTGGAAGAGGCGTACTCGAGTAAGCTGAGCATCCACCCCGGAGGTGAGAAGATGTATCACAATCTTTGTTCTCACTTCTGGTTGCCGGGGATGTGGAGAGATATTGCCACCTACGTGGCGAAGTGTGATACTTGTTAGCAGGTCAAGGTAGAATACCATAGACCAGCCGGTACTCTGTAGACACTGCCCATTCCTATCAAGAAGTGGGGCAACATCACGATGGACTTTCTGACTGGTCTACCTATGACTAGAGCGCATCATGATGCTATTTGGGTTATAGTCGACTGACTGACCAAGTGCGCACACTTTTTACCGATGCAAGTGATAGACTCATTGGAGAAGCTTGCCTAGCTATATATTCTGGAGATCGTGCGACTACATTGGGTTTCAGACTCCATCATATCTGACAGAGATTCATGATTTACTGTGAGATTCTGGGGTGCCTTTCACAAGACTCTGGGAACGCAACTCCACCTGAGCATAACATATCACCCTCAGACAGATGGACAATCAGAGAGAGTTATTCAGATCATCGAGGATATACTCAGGAGCTGTGTATTAGACTTCGGGGGATTGTGGGATCAGCACTTGCTGTTAGTAGAGTTCTCATACAATAACAGTTATCATACCACTATCGGCATGGCACCGTATGAGGCTGTATATGGCCAAAGGTGTATGACACCACATTGTTGGACAGATACATCGGATAGGATGGTGATTGGCCCTGAAGTCATTGAGGAGGCAATAGAGAAGATCCGTAGGATACAGATATGGTTAAAGACCGCAAATGATTGGACCACCTCATATGATGACAAGATCTGGAGTTTGAGGTGGGGGACAAGGTCTGGATGAAGGTTGCACAGATCTATGGGATCGTTCGATTCGAAAGAGAGGGCAAGTTGGCCCCAAGATACATTGGCCCCTAGGATATTTTGGAGCGTATAAGCAAGGTTGCATATAGGTTGGCCTTACCTCCAAGCATGTTAGTGGTGCACAATGTTTTCCATGTCAGCATGCTCAAGAAGTGCATTATTGACCCCAGTCAGACGATTCCTGTTAAGAAGATTGAGCTAGAGCTAGACTTGTCCTACTAGGAGGTACCAATAGAATTTTTGGCCAGATATACTCGGAGGCTTCGCAACAAGTCGATTCTGATGCTCAAGGTTCAGTGGTCGCATCATTCTGATCGGGATGCGACTTGGAAGATGGAGCAGGATATGATGAGCCAGTACCCAGATGAGTATCAGAGATTGAGGACCCTCTTGGAGGACCAAGAGTCCTAGCGGGGAGATTGTTACACCCACCTCAGATGCATGGTTTATTTCTGATGTATTTTGCCCGGGTATTGGATTTGTATTATTATCGGGACAGTGAATGATATTTATTGAACATGATTATGAATGAATTCCATGTCCTGAAAATTTATTTGAAGCCCATTTCATGGGATTTTAGAAATTTATAACATTATGTGAGTCCCGGGTTATTTTACCAAAAATTGGATTCGGATGGCAAAATAATCATTTTTGAAAAAATTCAAAAAAAATGGCATTTTGGTCTTTTCACTCTTGGGCCGGCGCATTAATGGGCTTAGGAGGAGATTTGGTTAATTTTATAAGGCATGGATTAATGGAATATGAGTTAGGAATAAAGAAAGATAAAGTAAGGTTAGTGGATGACAAGTGTCACTATTATAAGGGTGAAAATCCAAAGGAAATCTAATCCTAAGGATATTAAGGAGATGGAATATGATAATATCCTAACATTATATACTTACTATCTACCTAAAGGAATTAACTAATTAAGTGTGGTAGTAGATATTAGTAGTAAGTAGTAACACTAAGTTAGATAATTCATAAACAAAAATCTATCTCTCTCTCACCTCACAACCCAACCCCTCCTCTATCTTCTTTCTTCTTGGTGTTCTTCCTTTTCTCTTTCCATCTTCATAAAATCCTTCCAAGGATCATCAAGTCTTAGCAAGGTAAGGGTGTTTCCTTAATCAATCTTCATTGTTCTTAGGGATAGAACATGAAAATCACATCTTTTCTTCTCTTCTCTCATGTAGCCGAAACTTAAGCGGAAGTTCTTGCCAATTTTTCTCGACGAATCTTCATCCAAAGCTCAAGAATATAAAGGTAAACATGTTCTTAAGCTTGTCTTAACATGTTAGTATGATTTCATGGAAATAAATCTCATTTCCTCCATTTACTCTTAAAGGCCGAATTTGTGGAGGATTTCCTTGAAGCATTTCTTGGATCATTTCTTCCAAATTTGCTTAAGGTAAACAAGTATTTAAGGTTATTATGAAGTGTAATAACCTCTCTTGGAATATTTGGAATTATGGTTCATTTTTGGTGAAGGTTGAAAATTATGTTCATGACCAAACTTTGAAATGAGTTGAAAGCATGCCTCTATTGTCTTCTTCGGTATATTTAGAGCAAGTTTAATGCTTCGAATGAACCTTGAATCATTTGGGAAGGTTGAGTTCTAGCTTAGGCTGAAATCATTTATTTTGAATGATTTGATGATGTTGTTTGGTTAAGCATGATGTTGTGATGTTTTAGTGATGTCAATGGACTCCTAAAACTATTTTTTAAAGTTTGAAGAACTCATTTTGGGTGGTGAAGCATGTATGGCTGAATTTAAGGAAGGTTTAAAGTTGTTGAAATTTGTTGGAAAAGTGTTGATTTATGGATTAAAAGTTGAATTAATCAAGAATGTGTTGTTGGAAGTTGAAGAAAAAGATTTGGATGAAAAATGGGTGGAGGCCGAAAGTTTGAGGATTTTTGGGGTATTTTGTGATTTTTGGAATATTTGGACTTAATCACGAAGTATCAAAAAGTTGGAAGTTATGGGACCAAATTGCACATTTTATGAAAGTTTAGGTGTTAATGTGTAATGTTGGAGAAATAAGTGGAAAAAAGAGTCTTTTTGGAGTTAAGTATGGAATTTGACTATTTTTGGTCACTTTATAAAAATTAGGGCTAAAATGCACTTTCTGATAAAGTATAGGAACCGTGTGTGTAATTAATCATAAAGGTTAATTAAAATATGTCTGTTTATTATAGAGTGAAAGTCGGGTAGCGGTAAGGATTCACTTTGCTGGGATCGACCGCTTTTCTGTTTATAAGGTAAAGGGTTTAACTTTCTTAATATGCAATGCAGATTGTTTTTCATGCGTATTAGGCTAGTTAAGGGCTATTAGTCGGGTTGAGGGTGGGGCCCAGTGACTCCTGGGGCTAGTCACATGGTAGGGTAGCGGTATGCAGGACTTTTATCATATCAGTTTATCATATTGGTGATCGACAACGAATGATTTTTCTGCTTTATTTGGATATAGTTACTTTGTGGCTACAACAGTTTTTAGGGGCTGTACACCCCTCGCTGGTACCATGCGAATTCTTACCCTTCTGTTTGGTGAGCCAAATAAGCCACCGTGGGTGCTGTCATTCTGGGATTATCTTTTATACTAGAGGTCGGGGACCATCCATACGGGTCTTGTTACACCCACCCCGGAATTATGTCATTTTCTGATGTATTTTCACGGTGGTCGGTTTGTAAATTTATCAGAACATTGTAATACATTGTATATGGAAGTCTGATAAATGAAATTATATGTTTCGGGACCTATTTTGAAGTTCTAATGGTGAA
>JBBYHH010289517.1:0-12625 GCA_038382905.1 Daphne laureola
ACCACAAATCACAAACCCTAGGCTGCGATTCACGAGCCCAGGGCTGCGATTCGGACTCTTAGGCTCGCAACTGCGGCCTAGGGCTCTTGAATCGTGGCCCTTGGCTGCGATTTGAGGTCCCTATTATCCATTTTCGATGTTTTCAGCGTGGTTGACAGTGGTTCAACAACGGGGGTCCAGCGGAGGCGGCGGTGGTCCGGTGACAAAAGGTTAGGTAGAGTTGTTAGTGAGTTATCGATGAAGGATGGTAGATTTGGTTGTGGTATGAGAGATGGTAAAAATGTGAGGGCAAAAAAGTTATGGTGTAATTGTTTAGTTTTAAAAACTAAGTATCTAATTGTTGCAGTTAAAGCAAAAAATTTAACAGAACATTTAACAGACGTTAACTTCAGAGAGGAAAATGTATATTTCTTCATATCTCAGGAATTTTTTGTAAGATTTAAAAAATATAAGGGAAAAAGTGAAAAATATACTAAATCTCATGAGATTTTTGATAATTACCCTTAATTAATTCCAAGGCCCAACGAAATTAGTGATTGCTTGTTTTCAACATTATCCGCTTCCAAAGTGTAGTAGTACTATACTTGCGATGCTTTCCATTTGCCGAATCAAATTGAAATGTGTTTGTTTATTTCTCATTTGAAGAAGGAAAATGTCCATTTAATTCTAGTGCTGCTTCTCCGCCTTATAACATGGAAGGTGTTATTTGTTGTTGTAGCAGCATTTTCATGGGGATTAATATTAATTAAAGATGGGGGGAATTAATCTAATGACTAAATCATTCCTGTTTCCTAGATGAAATATCCTTAGAAGCCGTGTGTGGGGGAGGGAGGGGCCCCAGCCAGGCAGAATTGTTAGTATTTTGCCGCCAAAAGCAGTTGATGCCACGTGTCGATCAGAGACGGAGTGATGATGGAGTAACCGTTGATGAGTTTTATTGGGAAAAGGCGAACTGTAGTGATTTTGACGTTTGTTGGGATGATATGGGTGGGATGATAATCGGTGGTAATCGTTGATATCTGTCATTTTTATAGCGGTGTATCCACTGATATTATTAATAATTATTGATTAATAGATGAAAATTACTAACTGTGACTCTAGCGGTTTCGGTTAAGTGCGGATACCCGTTAATTATTACCCAGTTCTTTTTTTTTTTAATACTCAAGCCATGTATAATACTCAATCAATTTCTAATACTCAGTCATATATAATACCCAACCCATGTTTAATATACCCAACTCAATCCATTATTTTCTTATCAATAAGACATCCCAAATCCCAACAAATCAAATCCCTAATTAGAGATTCAGAATTCACGAAACATATATCCACGATTTTTAAATAGTTTTTACTTAATATAAAGTTTGAATAACGATTTTTAGATGGATAACGGATATCTGCAAGTGATGAATATTCACGAATATCTAAAAATAAATACGAAGTATTAACCGGTGTAATGAATATCTATTAATCACAAATAATAAAATATTCACGATTAATGATTATAATTGTACCATATCCATGGATTAACGGCGTGACTGTCATCCCTAGGGAGGGAGGGAGCTTTCTCCTTTCTCCTACAGACTAATTATCCATGTCACTATCAGAAAAAAGAAAAGAAAAGAATAGTCCATGTCACTTTAGAAATAAATATTAAAATAACATGTCTATATTTGAGGAGTATTTGTTATTCTATTTTATATATATATTTTTTTACATTTAGTTCTCAGAAAAATATACTCGAAGGAAAAAATATGTTACAAATTATGATACATGTATGAATAATTTAATTTTAAATATCTAAATATTCATGCAAAAAATCATGAATTAAATACAATAAAGTTACCAAAATAAATTGATCAATTAATTAAGATGGGAGAGAGAGTTATTCTTACTAGGAAAAAAAATATATAAAAAAAATATTTATGAAGTTGAGACATCAATTTCTGTTGTTGTCTATATAAGTTTTTAATTTATAATTTAAAATGATATAGAAATAAAATTATAGATTACATACGAAAAAACAAGTCAGAAGAGATAATTATAGTTTACATATAAATTATTGAACTTGAAAGTTAAAAATTTAAAAATTATATTTGGAAAAATAAATGTATGTTCTTTTTTGGAGTGAGGTAGTAGTGGTGGTGGTATTAGTCAAGCTGCATCAGTTTTGCTAGTAGGCAGCCAATCTACCAGAGGAAGCTGCCTGACGTAAAAGCACGAGTCCAGTAAAAAGAGAAGCTTTTCTACAAAACTGGTGATTACCAGTACTACTGGGTTGAATACTCCATCGTTAGTATACTTTTAATTTTTTTTTTGTACGGATTAAGATTATATTTGAACACTAGCTCATTTTACAAAAGAATTCATGGTTACCTCATTCCAAACTCATCTTCACCCTCCTAACTCACTCCCTAAAATAAAACATAATACGTTTAGAACGGAGAGAGTACTGATTAATACAACAACTAATACTAATTAATTAATGTAAATCAAGTCTAAATTAGAATTAATATATTATTATTTAATATATAGAGGGAATGAACAGTAGAGGACTCCCTACTTTGAACACGTTTTGAACAAGTTGGGACTTGGGATGAATATGGGGGATGGGTAAAGGAATAGTGCAAGTGCATGTGAATAGAGGGCAGTAGAGAGGTCAGGCCTGAGAGTAATAGTAAGTAATTCAGTTCTAGACCCCACCTAACATTAACAACTCCATCTTCGCCTTGTGACTTTCATCTTTTTGCTTTTAACTTTTCTCACTGCATTACCCTCATCACTTCAATGAGAACACACAACTTTCATTATTAGACTATACTCTGCTCTGCTGCATGCATGGGTGGTACGCAAAAACTAATTCACTGTTTGAGGTAAGAATGGGGACACATTATTGAAATTAAAGTTTCTATCTGTACGTTTTAAACATCTCTTTAATAAGATTGATTCTTTATTGTAAAAGTCTTCTTTAAATTGACAATAATAAAAAGTAACTAAGATACAAGACAAATACTAATTTATACTCCCCAACAAGTGCTTCTGTGTAGTTGAGTACATCAAATCAAATGTGACCATCTTTATGAGGGGGAGTAATCAATAAATACCAAATCACTTGAATTTAACACCTCCTGTATTCCGTACTTTCCATAAAAATTTGTAACATTTTATTTTTAATATTTAATTTATGATTTTTTTTCTTTAAATATGTTGATATATAATGTGAAATAATTTATATGCATATGTTAAATAAATGTATCTGATTTCTAAATATATTTTTTAAAATTATTTTTAATAAATTACTTTTTATTAAAAATTAAATTAAACACAAAATGAAAAATCAAATGTCCATACTAATATGATATACACAGTCTATTTGACCCCAACAAATACTAAAGAAGTACACTAGACCTGACTAGTGACGAATTTTTTAGCCCATGCATGAAAGTGGTAAATGGTAATCAACAGCAACGGCTCTCTGATGACAAGACTTTTGTTTTTATCCAGAGACAAGTAAGGATAAAATACCTGAATCTGGGGAAGTCTGATTCCACATTGGAACTTGATGATGTAGGAAAGCCTTTTGGGCCCCAATTATGGACTCGGACCCTTCTGTAAACAAATGAGACAAGACAACACAATAACTGTAACTAAACCAAACCCCCTCCAGTCCCCCTTCAAGTTTTTAATGCCATTTTCAGTTCAGAATCAGGAACGTAGGCGTAAGTTAATCTCAGGGAATATAAGTAAATCTCAATCATTCCACGAATGCTGGTATCCTAAATAAGCTTAGATTGATTTACTGTATGTATCAGCAAGATAAGCGCACATATCACAAGAACAATAATGTTACTATCAACAAATGCTAGTGATCAAGAAGCTAAGCTTTGTAGGCAATTAGTTACTATCAAAGAACTTACCTCATCAGCTGCTAGTAAAGATGCAAATCCAATCACCTGGAGTGCATAGAGAAAGAGATATACACAAACTCTAACGTTAAGATATCAAGTTCTCTTCCCAAACCAAACCTTAATATGGTAGAACTATTTCCTGAGGTTCTCTGCTCTGCTAAAATTAGTCAATGTCTCAGTTAAAGGTGAAGCTAATCAAGATGTTTGATAAAAATGCAGAGTTCTGAAGCAAGTCGCTCTGGAACAATGGAGCACGTGCAAACCAACCTCGAGGAGGGGTTAACTTATGCACCTAAATTAGCTTGAACCATTAATTCCAACAAAGGATAAACATGCATCATTTGAATTGGAGCACGGCAACAAGAATCAATGAGCCCACACGCATAACAGATATGCCATTCATATTAGCACAAGATTGAATATCCTCATAAAAAGCATAGCATAGATGTCGATAATTTAACAGACTAGAAAATTCAACCCAGTACAGCAGTACACATCAAGCTGCCCAGGAGTTTAGAAATAATCCATGAGTGTATAGAATCAAAACGATTGCTTGAAATCCCTCTGCAGTGAAAAGTATATATCAAGCTGCCCAGATTTATGACATAGAGTATATCCAGACTTATAGAAGACATCCGCAGAAGAACCGAACCACCTATGCTATGCCTCTTTGTTCTTCAACAAATGTTCCACCATCTACCATATTCTCTGGTTAAATGAACTACTAAGCAGTGCCAAACGTCCAACAGAAATGACTACATGCATGTCCTACATCTAAAAATTACTAGCATTTTAAAGAAAAAATTAATCTGTTCATGATTTATCAGAAATACTGCATTTCATTCATAGTTAATTTTACAAGCAAATATGGGAATTTGCATTTAATCTTCGACTCAAATAGTACAAAAAAGCTAATTAATTCTCTAGAGTCCGAGCGTGTTAAAGTAGAAAAATTGGACAAGAAGAACAGAAGATTAAAAGTAAAAGGCTTACACAATTAAGTGTTGAGAGAGACCAGATTCACCAACTCATCATTGACATAATGACCATGTTACAACATGAGAACCCCAACCTCAGTAATTTACAGCATCCCGACATTTCCTAAAATTGCTAGTGTTACAACATATAGTTTCCTAATCTACTGGCTGAACAAGTTCTTAATAAATTGGACCTTTTCACATGTAACTATAAATGACAGGCAGAAAAATGCCTTATTGGTCGGTGAAAAGATAATAAAGAATCTTCTCTTCATCAGAGAAGTGCAAATTCCAAGCTTTCCATATTATACAAATTTTGAGAGTCGTACTGAATAAGTTCTTTAAACTGATTGCAGACCTGGAGGCAGGATTTTATTGTCTGGATCAGAACTTAAGAACCTTCGACAAGCATATAACAGGGCTGCATGAAATCCATTCGGGTTGTCGATGAACACAAAATGACCTCCCTGCATACAAGACATTAAACATTGGAGCCTAAGAAAAACTTCATTAACCATTACTGCTAGATGCTAGTTTTAACCAATAAAGGTGAGAAAGATAGAAAGAACAGAAGTTCTAGAAAAGACTAACAGCTTTGCAATTTATATGTAAATCATTATCAAGCTTGAAGCAGAAAATCCTTACCTGGGGAACTCTGATAATTTCACATGGAATATTCATTTGCTTGCGGGCTTCTTGGGCACCCTGATAGTTCATCCAATCTTGTACACCATATATAAACGTAGTTGGCACTTTCCACTCAGATGCACTGTTCACAAGCAGAAGAGACATGTAATCACTCAAGAAACGAGCAATATTTCAGATATGGAATCTCATGTTCATAAATGATAGGGCTCAAATGTCCAAAGAAGTTGCATTTAGTGATAAGAGATACTCAAACTGATTATAGAACTTAGCATTTACAAAGACGAGAAAGAGGGATACCCAGAAAGAATTTCATTTTATAATACTACCATTCATTTAAGATATATTAGCTGACTTATAAAGCTTTACCATGTACTGGTTGATACAATAAACTGTTAATAGAATGAATAGGAGCTCTCAAGTATGGTGGACAAACCTTTGTAGAAGTGGACTCTTCGCAAATGCCCCAAATGCAAATATGTATTTCAAGCACAACTCTCCACTTGCTTTGGCAGCTAGAGTGTGGTATATATAATCTTGAAAAGAAATATCGCTTTAATTAGAAAACAATCCATCTAAGTTTAATGTATGAACTAAAACAGTAAACAGCTAAATATACCAGTAAGCAACTTGGACTCATCTTCTGTCAATTCATCTCCAACTGAATATGAACCAAATCTTGCAGATGTATACTTTCGAACAATTTTTGGACCCCATGGACCTAGACCTCTGCAAGCATCCAGCAGTACACATTTATCCATAGTGAGCATAGTTCATTTTCTTCAACACAAAAATGCAATTACGTATAGGACTGAAATAAAACTTTCCCTAGTTCCAAAACACTTTATAACTTCTAAGTTTTTGGAACATGGATGGGTAACTTATAAACCTGATAAGCTTTTGAGGAGTGAAGTTAGACTCCCAAAGGTGGCCCAATATTTTTCCTTTCCAGGTTGATCTAAACCGACTGATTGCCTCATAATTTGCATCTGATTCAGCTGAAAAGCCAGCAGGTCCCACCAAAACCAAATGTTTGACATGCTCCGGATGCTATAAGTAGAACATTAACAATATGTCATAAGAAGCAGGGGCAAACAAATTCCTCTGAGTTGCGTATATTGACTTCTCACCTTAAGTGCATACTTAGATGCTACATATCCTCCAAAAGAATGCCCAAGTAAGACGAAGTTACTCAGGTTTTTTACTTTACGCCACTCCTCAAATGAATCTATAAACCATGCTTCAGTTTCTGCATCACCCACAAACTTGAGTCTTAGGTAACTAATGGCAAAAAAGAAAACAACTGAAGCTGCACCATCAAACTTCAAGATTTCTAACCTTCAGTGCTTCTGCACGTGAAATCAGGTCGACTTGAACCACCCCAGCTGCAGAAAACAGGGAAAATAATAATATGAAAATGAGATAACCTCGAAGAGTTAAAAAAGATATGACGAAAAAGAAAACATCATCAAGCACTAAAGCAGTTTCATACAAGAAAAACCATTCTTCAGATTCCGAGAGACTAAGAGATAGCTACTAATGGAGAGCAATTCCCATTTTCATCTCAAAATTCCATCTAATTTGACAAACCATCATTTTGAAGTTTATAGCCCCTAGTACAGTTGTTTTTTCAGTTTTCTCGTAGAACAAATTCAATCAAATGAAAGATTTTCAAAATGCTTCAGCATGTGAACTGTATGCCTTGTATATCAATCAATCAATTTGAGTCTTAATCCCAACTAGTTGGGGTTGTCTACATGTGAACTGCATGCCTTGTAGGATAGTAAAATTAAGATACTAAGTAAAGATGAAATGCAAACGTTTCAACACCTTCGAGCTCTGAAATCAGTCTGCGTAGAGCATAAGATATGACATACTATAAAAGAAAACGAAATGGAAGAGAAGAGAAAACATCAAAATGCTCCAATTTCCAGATCATTCGACCAAACGCAGTGCGAGGAAAACGGAACGATCAAGCATGCTCAGTCTTAAAAAGCTTACCCGAGCTGATCAATAGCAATAATTCGGAAACGACTAGCAAGAGTATCAAAATTCCTGAAGAAGAAACCCTGGGAGGCGGCATATCCATGGATCATAACAAGAGTGGGAGCATCTTCCTTGCTGTCGAAGGTAATCGTGTTGATGAAACGAGGCTCATCGCTGGCAGATCGAAACCATCTGACCTTGGATCCGGGTGGACCCGACCCGATATTCACTTGCTCCTGAACATACGGAGTCCTGAGAAACGTAAAACCCCAGCCAATTAGACGAATCGAAGACGATTGGGGGAATTAGGGCTGTATGAAGCAAAGCAAGTAGGTAGGGTTAATTACCTGAGGGAAGCGAGGAGGCGCTTCTCGGCGGCGATGATGTGGTCGGTGGAAGTGGGAATCCAGCGGAGCACGGAGGGCCAGAGAGATCGGGACTTGGAAAGATGAGAGGAGGAAGATGCGACCTGCGTGGCGTTGTTGATTTCTTCACCCATTCTTGTCAAAGATCGACGAAGAGTCATGCGAATTGGAGAAGACACACAGATTTTTGTTGGGGAGATAATTGACTACTTATACACTGTATATATTCATCATAGGAAAATGGAGACCAGCTGCCGCTTTTTGACCTTCTGGAAAACGAATGAGGAAGACTCATACGGGTTCCTTCCTCACCTTCTTCCCAAGCAGCCGCGCCTTCTCGGCCAAGCAATTTGGCCGTGTTCTTTCTCCAAATAAAACTAATGATATAGTACTCCCTTTCCGGTGTCTAATTACTAATCAACTTGATTTTTAGATTAAAAAACTGTATATATGATAAGTTTCAATTAAAAAACATATGTAAACGATTTTTAAAATAAGTGTGACTAACATTTGTTTTTCTTTAGTTTTTTAAGACTCCTTCCCTACTCAAAAAAATATATGCATTTGTTTTTGTTGTTTCATAATATTTAATTTATAATTTTTTTCATGAGTGTTTAAGTATTTTAAGTTAAATTATTTTTATTTATATCATAATTTGAAGTGTAATTTGTCTAAACATATTTTTTAATGATTTTTTTAATCCTTTACTTTTATAAATATTTAAATTAAACTCTAAATTTTGAAATATTAAAGTTAAATGTATGTAATAATGAAATACATAAGGAGAGTATATTAGTTGAGATAACTTCTATAGTGTATTAGTGGAGCATAAAAAAACACTAGTCTTTTGAATTTAAAGCTGTTTTCCTTTTTCCTATTCTTTATAGACCACATTTGTATTTGTAAAGAATATAGCTCCAAATATGTTATGTATCACCATCATTCAATAACTCAAGGAACAAAGGGTGATTTTATGATTAATCTTATTCCCGGGAAAATGCCATCAATGTTTCATTTTATAAGTAAATTTGTAACTACTAAACCGATGGTGTAACGTGACATGACATAATCGTTAATTTTAAAGAAAAAATTATGTCCCAACATTATTGGACCTCCACAAGACTAACAACAGTCTTTTCCCCGCTCAGCCAGCATCGGAACACCAACAATTGTAACATGTGTATTACGAAAAACACAACATTACCGATCTCGATTCAGGTGACCGAGTCTCTAATTCATCGCACTCGAGTCACCATTGTGTTCTCCGAGCTCTAGGGCATCATTCATCACTGTCTTCGCCTTCAACAGTCGTTGATTGCTTCATGACTCGAGTCACTGGACATTTAGTGACAAACTTACACCTTTAACAAAATATTAATGATATTTTTATCTAAAAATCCATTGACAAAATGAGAGACCTTTAAAGTGTTAATGACAACGCAAAGGTTATAATGCGCTAAATCGTTTAGCGCATATGGTGCGCTTCATTTTTTAATTTATTTACGGATATGCCATTTTTTTCCTTAAAAAATGAGTATGTCTTTTTATTCAATAATAATAAAAAAATAAATAGTTTATCTAATAGTAAAATTTATACTGTGAATCATGAGTTACAAGATTATGAAACTCTTGCTAGAGGATTATTATTCTTTTTTTGTGGGATCATTATACTCTTCTCTGCAGGATCACAACTATCCTACCACAGGATCATGACTCTCATCTCATATGATCACGAATCTCTTATAGTGAGATTATGACTTATTATGGATCATGACTCTCCTATTATATATTTCATCCGGAAAACCATGAATCCCTACACTAATGATCACTCTCCATATTCTTCTTCTTCTCCACTGATACAGAGGACGAACATCAGCTCCAAATGTTTAATGGAAAGAAAAAGTAATGTAAACAAGTGTTTGCAAAGTTTGAATTAAAAAACTAGTTGTTAATCTAGAATTAAGCTATTGTTTCCAAAGCTTGTGGATTTGTGCGGTTTGTCTGGCGAGGAATTCAATGGCTCATATTTCTCTTCATGGATTGAACAGAGCAAAGTGTTACCGTTCGCATCTCTAAATTAAGATGATTAGTCTCTTCTTCGGCCACTCGCTGGAGGAATTCAAGGTCAGTAACTCCGCTGATTTTTAATTTTTGAGGATTCGACTCCGTTGCTCGATCAATCCTTGATGCTTTGTCCATCTCCTAGTTCGAACTTGCCTCCGCCGAGTTCAAGGGTGGAGTCCGTAAAAAGAGCAACCGCTTCATTTGGGTTAAAATGATCGGTGTCTTTCCGGATGAAATTGTTCAAGGTTGTTTAGAAGTGACACAAGTTGTGATTTTTTATATTTCTTAAGCACTTAAGATACGTTTAAACGCACCCTAAAGTAACTCTAATGGCAAAATCACTCTTTCTCCCATAACTCAATATTACGTTCTACCTTATGTGCACATACTCTACGTTGGTAATTTTGACGCGTTCAATCTAATTTAACGGAGAAATTTTTATATGTACACTACCTAAAACTCGGTTTGTGGCTTGAACTTGTTTTGGCCAACGTCATTCCTTAACTTCCGTTTCATAAAGAAAATAATGAACGAATTAGAAGTCAAATACTAATTGTTTAAGCACTACTTACTGTGTTATTTTATTATCACAATTTATTAAACATTTACAAATAAAATTTTGCTCAAATTTGCTATCTACACATTTACCTGCAATTTTTTAGAAAAGAATGCAACATTCCATTGATTAGGGAATGAAAATGGGAGATTCCAATTTATCACTGGAAATTCTTGTATTCAATCTTCATTTTTTTTTACTAAATTTGATGACCTGAAAGTGTTCAACAATTGATATTCGTGAACCAAATTTATTCGGTTGGCAATAATGCGGTCAAAGAATTGAAGACACTAAAACGATGACGTTTGCGGTTTTACGAATTTAAGAATATCTCCGACAGTTTCTCTAAAAATTTCTTCAAAATAAAAAAATAAAAATCATATTCTCCAAAAAATTATTGTTCCAACAACTTCTCCATTTTAAAGAATCATACATTTATTATAATAATAAAATATTATATATCTTTGATTAATAATTAATAAATTATTTGAAAAGATGAGAGATGAGAGATGAGATAGATGAAAGATGTTTAAACCAATAAGAAGTAGTTTAGGGAGAGGAGAGATGAGAGAGGTTTACAAAAAGTGAATTTAGGAAGACTCTCCAAAATTTGGAGAATATTTTAAATTTAGGGAAGACTCTCCATTTTTTTCTCCTTTTCTATTTTAGAAAATGAGATGGAGAATCTGTTGAATAAAAAAAATACTCAAAACTTTTTAAAAATAAATATATCAAAAAAATGAAGAACTTATTAGAGATGTCGTTAGAGTGGAAGTAAGTCCAAGCATGAATGACAAAAATTGTATGGGAACGAGGGTATCTATGTTCCAATGGCAAGTGCCTCCTCCAACTTTTCCACACACGCCACCCAAATCTAATTACCCTCCCACATATATTCAACGACATGCAAATTGAGCAACAAAGTTTGATGAAACTTGACATGATTTTGGGTTCAGCATAACAATGATGAAGATTTCTTTAAAGAGATGGGCACAGCAGGGCAGCTTTCTTCTTTTTGGGGGAGAGGGAGACAGAGAAAGAGATCATAATCATCATCATACTTACAGAGCTACTACCTACAACAGCCTTTGCATGGCTTCCCCCCATCTCGATATACAAATACAACAACAACTACTACTACTACTTCCTTCGTGCGTTGCATGTGAACCTCTCTTGTTTGTGCTAACCAGCAGAAACAGCCAAACACAAGCAACCAACTCAAAAATTACTACCCATACATAACAAAAATTCAATGGGAATTGTAAATCTCATGATTGAATTTTGGGACTCACTGACTGACTGACTGGCCGGCCTAGGGTGAGTGAGTGAGTAAGGAACAAACAAGGTGATCTTTTCATTGCTACAAATTGAATAATGCAGGTAATTATTGGATTAAGGGTCCAGCAATTTTTCTACGGAATAATCATTGCAACCCTATAGACGTGGTCGTGGTACCATCTCTAACCTATCAGTTACTAGTAACGTACAGTCTACGGTCTACGACCTTCCAAGAGCAACACGGCTTTAAACTGTTTCCTTCAAACACCAAGGCTCAGTTCAGCTGCACGATTTTTTTTCTTCGGATTTCACGTTTAACGAGCAATTAGGCGGGAGGAGAAAGTGATGAGTTGACAATTTTGCCCCATCTTAAATATGTCTAATTATGAGTGATATTGTTGTAATTTAATCAATATTCAAACCCATTATCAACAGCACTCTACAATCAATGGGTTAGGTCAACAGAGCTTAGAAAGAAATTTCAAGAAAATTTTATCCTATTTTTTCAATTTTCAATATATTTAACTATCTTAAATTCATTAATTTTTTATAAAATAATATTTTTCTCTAATTTCTCTACTCACAAACATCTCATCCATCTATAAAACACACATCCCAAAATTTTTCAATTTTTTTTTTTTTCAATCCAAACGAACTGAGGGAATAGGGGTTTTAAAATTGAAACATTGGACCAAAAATTTTCATTAGATTAATTTTTTTCCAGAGGTGATTTTTTTTCTTCTTCTAATTCATCAAATTTTCTTTTCACTTTCTAATTCTCACTTTTCCCTTTCTTATCTTCTGCTCGCCGCCTCTCCTCCTCCGCCTTCCCTTTCCCCTCCATCA
>JBBYHH010289628.1:0-21232 GCA_038382905.1 Daphne laureola
AATTGAGCTCAAATTAATTCTCGGGACACTGAAATCATCAGAAAACATGTCCATTACATGTAATTCACAATGTCTCGAAAAATTACAATCTAACTTCTGGGCAAATAATTATCCAAAAATAATTATACATCTGAGGTGACTGTAACATATATCCTAGTCAGCGGTCCACTCTTCTTCCTAGTCAGCTGCACCGCCGGAGATGGAGGGATCTCCTCTGGTTGCACACCGTCATTCTGTGAGTTTGCTCCGGGTGCACACCAACTGCACGAGGATCTCTCGAATCTGACCTCGCTCAACTTTTGCTAACACAATCGCGTACTGATTCTCATATTTCTTCTGTTGCAGCACCCTGATCTTCCGAGAAAAAAATTCAGAAGCTCCAGCTTGTACTTCTCCTCCATCTGCTTGGCAATCGTCCAAAATTCATGCCCACTGACGTCGATGAATCTGGGATCTTTGAACTGATCCATAACCGGATTCTTCACCAGATCCAGAATGATCGGCAGGACAATTGTCGGCCATGCCCACCCTTCCCCATCCTCCATTTTTCAGATCTTGGAGTTTTCTGACCATCTCCACCCCACTCAGTTCATCTTCCTCAATTCGAGCAACCCAAATCAACCCAGCAAGAAAGAGCTTGTTCTGATATCAGCCAAAGAGAAGCGAGAAGCGAGAAGCGATTCAGATTTGGACTTAATCGGAAAGGAAGAGGGCCTCGTATGTGGGCATCGTCGTTGCGGTCGAACATCTAGAACACACGATTCAGCTCCGCCGGGTCCATTCTCCTCCTAAATCGGCGATGGTGGCTACGAACGGCAGAGTCGATTTGGGTCAGATCTTTGGTTGGGATGGTTGGGCTTCACGTCACTTTGAAGTGTTGAGCAACACGACTCGGTCGCCCATGGTGTCGGTTGACCCTTCGACTTAACTGAGCTAGAAACAGAGCCCCTGCTCAACGATGGCACCAGTTCGATCAGTCGGGATGCAGGTGCTGCTTGAACCCGGATGGAAGCGATGAGCACATTGGACGATTTGGTAGAGGAGATGCCACGTTAGCTCCAGCATCATCATTTTTTGCACACGTGACGTCTGAGATGAATAATTTAACGGAGAGTATTAAAATTGCACTGACGGAATAAACGTGAGTTGCTATTTTGCACCGATGAAAAGATAAATGAATTTTTCGTACTTTTTGACATAATTCTGTGGTTAATTTGCATCCGGAGCCGCCGCATTCTAACTTGGCCCAATAGGAAATTAACACGTGGATAAAGCCAGACTTCATCGTCCTATCCCTTTATCTCCCCAACTTCGTTGATCCTCATAGCACAGAGCGTAGGCAATGAAATGTCGCTCACAACTTCCTTCAAATCTCT
Organism: Daphne laureola; assembly: GCA_038382905.1. Classification (NCBI taxonomy): domain Eukaryota; kingdom Viridiplantae; phylum Streptophyta; class Magnoliopsida; order Malvales; family Thymelaeaceae; genus Daphne; species Daphne laureola. The sequence goes on from JBBYHH010289628.1 coordinate 1,377, forward strand.
CACCCTCTCCAATCCATTCCTCCATGGAACTTCCCCAAGCTTCTCTCGCCTCTCCAAACCCTCTCTCGCCCAGCCCACCAACACCCCAACTTCCCTTCCCCAAATTCGAGCCATGAGGACGTTGCAGGGCCGCGTGGTCTGCGCCACCAGCGACAAGACGGTGGCGGTGGAGGTGGTCCGGCTAGCCCCACACCCCAAGTACAAGAGACGCGTCAGGATTAAGAAGAAGTTCCAAGCCCACGACCCGGAGAACAAGTTTAAGGTTGGGGATATCGTGCAGCTTGAGAAGTGCAGACCCATCAGCAAGACCAAGGCTTTCTTGGCCATTCCTGCGCCCGACAGGAATCAGAAGCGTAAGATTGGGGAGGAGAAGAGCGGCGAGATTGGGATACCAATGGAGTCTCAGTCTCAGCAGCAGGCGGTTTAGTTTGCGTTTCGGGTCTCTGTTTTTTGTCGTTTTGGTAAATTTGTGATTGCTTGCTGATCAATTTGATTACTCTGTTTGCTTAATTGTTAAATGTTAATGTTGGTTGATGGGTAGTCTTGAAGTAGTCATATATGAATCTGTTTGAACTGCACGTAGTCTAGTTGTTTGATGATATGCCTACGAGATAGATCAGTTTGGTAATTGTTTTTGGTTTGTTAGTTTTTCAAAAAAAAGTCAGACATCCTTGCTGGGAGTCGGCACAGATTCTATTTCTATATGAGAAACAGATGAGTTGTTTCGATTGAAGTGCAAAGAGTCACAGGTTTGGGGCCGGTCTAGTATGGTTCTGGTTGTTTTCTGTATTCATGGTCCATCAGTAGAGAAGAGAGGAGAATTCATTCCCAATGGATCAAAGATTAAAATTTTGGTATTCATTTTTGGGGACATTTTAGGAGTTAAAGATCATCTACAACAATACTAGCTAATTTTAAGTTAAAATTGTAGTTAAAATGACAAAAAAACTATTTTAGTTAGTGATTTTAACATTCTCATCACATTAATACTAGTCATTAACTATTTTGATTAGTGAATTTAATATTTTCTCTTTTCGCTCTCAAATTTAGAGAGTAGAATAGCAAAAGCTATTTTGGTTAGTGTAATAGCTAGCATTGATGATTTTTTTTTTTCTATTTTTATTAACTATATTTGATTTAGGAACCTTATAGCTAGTATTGTTGTAAATGCTCAGTGTATTGAGAGATTGTATCTGAGTTGTGAATTGTATGCTACTCCAAACAAAACTTGGGGTGACATGCTACCTAGAATACAGGAGACACAACATTATGGACCTGCTATTTTAACCGAGTTTATTCTCACACATGACAAAAGCAGGTTGAAAGGTGTAGCCATCCATTTAAGTTCAAGAAAACCGCAGTTAAGTTTTCTTATTGGTAAAGGAACTTCAATTGGAGCGAACCTGAATGCTGCTTCTTTATTCATCAAGTTTTGTATCTGTAAGTCGAGTTGGTGGGTGCCCTATCTGGTATTGTATTCTGTTTGCTCCATTGGCAATGATGTGGGATAGCTCAGCTTCTGCTCTTCTGCAGTAAGATCACAATCTCCAAAATTGTCCTCAGAATGACAGCTCTAGCAAAAAGCAAACAGACTCAGAAGTGTAGAACAAGTAAAGATTAAGGCATGAATGAGATTCTCTCTGTTTTCCCGATATTAAGCAAGTTGTAGAACGTTTCTTACCTTCCATGAATGAGATTCTGTAGGCAGTCCCTGAAATGAACCAAGACTTGCCTTTCCTGCTCTGCGTATGAACTATTGTCCTTGTCACTGCGCAAGTGATCAACACAAGTAGCTGTATTGACAGATGTATCTATTTTATGGAGTTGAATCCTGTCCCTCGCATGTGGCAAGGTTTTGGCACCTGTATCACCCACATGAGTTGCATTGCTACCAAAATCATCATCCATAACATTCCTATGCAAATCAACTGTTATGTTCAGGTATCTTGCCTTGAGAAACAAAAGTTTCCTCGTTTACGTCTGATTTCTGCTTGTCTGCTGTTCCAGCTTCATTAAGAACACAATAGCATAAAACTGGAACACCAATTCCCTCACAAAATTGGTATGGACTTAGCTAAGACAAGTAACTATAATTTGCAGACGGAGAAGGTCTTCTAACATGAAACCAACAAAAGAGAACAAACAGAGGAGATTAAACTTCAATTAGTTTATCTGAAAATGGATTCATATGCAACTCCCAGGTACTGTTTTCGACTTAACAAGAAATGCAAACAGATGTGAGAACAACGGAAATTGGCATGTTTTTATCTATATGAGATACTCTTTTCATTCTTAAGATTCAAACTCCTGCAGAGACAAATATTAGTTACTAATTGTTACCACAGAACAGGCAGGAAACAGCATTTGATAGTATCGGCAAGTGAATACCTGCTAGTAATTTGGCAGCCTCTGCCAGTGTGATCAAACCGGAGCAGACCTGCTTTCTGTCTGCTCGACGGAAGACATCAGCTGACAAGGGGCTTGTGCCAAAATAAACTATCACAAGGTCAAGTTCTTCGGAAAATACCCAAACTATTTCTATTTATTTGAATGTGGAATTGCAAAGAAGTACCTGTATGGAGTCTCATATAATCCAAGTGCTGCAGGATTCAACTGACCAGCAGGATGAGCAGAAATAGGTGTAGGAAGACTTACCGAATGAACCTGGAAAACAACGATTACAAGATAATTTTATAAATCTTAAAGGTTTGTTTTTTAGATTTGTAAATCATGATAGCCTTCATTAGTTGCAACAAGCAGCTGAAGACCACCAGAATCAGAAGAATACTATTGAGTAATCAAGGAACCTTAACCTGGTGATCAGTCCACTTATGAACTAGTTGCTCTTTCCTATTTAATCGGCAGTCGAGTTTCTGTAGTTTTTGCTTTTTAGCTTCCTGGTAGAAGCTGGCTCCTGATAAACTAATATCAGAAGATATTGCAGTATTGATATCCTCTAGAGAATCCATAACATCCTCCCTTCGGTTAGTGACTCTATTCCTAGATCTGAAATCCCCGAGGGAGACGACCTTACGATCATCCCATCTATACACATATAGCCTCTCCTTAAGCCCTTCAACATTCTTGCAGCTTAGACATTTACAGTTCCTGTTGCAGAAGATGTTAGCTTGGAAACACTCGCAATACCTCATGAGGCACTCCGATCTCTTGCAGCAGCATCCTCTGTTATGTATGGTCACTGATCGAGTGGCGTTATTCTCAACCTTCAGATACATAAATCATACACAAAAGAGTTAAGCAGAAACAACCCGGAAACATACTCCGTAAATGGTCTTTTAGGATTATCAAAACCGCAAAAGTAGCATAGATTGCTTCATAAATTGTGAGCTCAAAGTGGAAACAATATGAATAAGTCCAAGAGGGAGACTGTAAGCAAGAAAGTATCACTCATTCTTTTATATGATCTCTGGGAGAAATGTAAAACTCATGAAGCACCTTTTCACCATAACAATAAGGAAATAAGTTTCTGAAATTTGAACTTGATTTTCACATTTCGCAATCACAATCAGAAGAAACTATCAGCCTTTTTTACACTTTGAAAGTTAAAAGTCCAAATTATCAACTGAAAAATACTATATACACCTTTCATTTGGAAGTTAAGTTGTGTTTTACTAACTAACCAACCTAAGAGTTGTGGCATGAACAAATATGAGCAATTAGCTCAGACAGTAACTGGAATTTAAAGTTCTAATACCATCTCCATATTTCGTACCCCTTTATCTGGAGGTCGACCAATCTTAGGACTGAATGCGTCTGGTTTTCGTTCCAGGACGTTTTCAACAGCTTTTGCCCGTACTGTCTCATTCTCGAAGTTATTGTGACAATCATCACAGTCGCACCCCTCATTGCAGTATCCTCCGGAGGAAAAACAAACACAGTACCTGTAAATGTTCAGAATACTCTCGTCAGAAAACAGGTCAATGAGGTCCTAACCTAACTAAGGAGCTAAAAGAGAAAATGACCAAAACGTAGACAAATCAACACAGCTATCAAAATAATTCCAAAAGCGACGAAAACTTCAGATCACATCAGTTGCTTCATCCTTAAGACAGCAATCACTCAAATACTTCACATATCCGAGATCAAAATCAAAAGCAAATCGTCAACGCAAATGCATTTTCCTGTAATTTCCTACCGAAAACGGAAAGGAAAAACAATTCGATAGCAGATCAGTAATTTCTGCTTGATCGCGACAAACTAAACTTACGCACTCACAATTTCAAGCATTTAGAGAGCTTGCAGCGGCATCGTTTATGGCTTTGAGTAATCTCTGCCTCCATTTCAGCCAGCTGCAATGGCGATTTGAATTTCAGATTACTTGTAGAAGCGGACTGCGTATTCCGATTCCGATACAGGCGAATCGATCGAAATCAGAAGCTCTGAGAACATGAGAAGAATTCTGGTAGAGGAAGTAGAATGGAGAGGTTATTACCTTGGAACTGGAAAAATGATTTGAATTTGAACTGAAATTCCGTTGTTCTTGAACAGACGAGGACGTGCTCTGGTGTAGAAAACGGGCGCGCACTTGAGGAAGACTGAAGATTACATCTTACGTCGATTTGACCACTAATCTTTTTTGTTTTGCAAGAGTAGCCACCACTTCATCGATTTTATCAAGTTTATCCTTGGTTTAAATTTTTCTTTTTCTTTTTTTCCTTTTTTTCTAAACTCTTAGTTTAACTTTCTATGCCTAATCAAATTATGAAACTAGGATGGAGGTAGAGGTGTAAACGAGTCGATTTGAGCCTAAACATTATTAGTTCGAGCTCGAGTTCGAGTTCGTAAAAATCGGCTCGAGTTCGAGTTCGCTCGAACCGAGCTCGAAAAGCACAACTCGAGCTCGGCTCATCTAATGTTCAAGCTCGGATCGATAGTTCGAGACTCAAAAATACTTAAGTACCTAATTAATTAAAATAGAAAAAAATAATTATTAAGTTATAAATTATCCCAAAGTCGTTGTCTTCTTTAGATTCGTGGCTCGTTTAATGTGGTTTGACTATTTGAGTTCAAATTGACTCGCAAATGACTTGACTCATTTTTACAACCCCTATCTCAAATTAGTTCGCGAGTTAGCTCGAACCAAACCTTAAAGGTTCGAACTCGGCTCGTTTTAATACTTGAATCAAAATTTTAACTCGAGTTCGGATTCATAGCTCGTGAAGTTTAACTCATTTAACATGGTTTGAGCTCCTGACTTGCACAAACGGTGCGGTTTGTTTTACATCCCTAGATGGAGGGGGTAAATAAATACCGCTAACGAAGTATGAAGTGAGCATGTGGTTGGGAATTAAATGTTTAGGGGCCAATGGTCAGAATGGTGAAAGATAGAGGACTAAGAGGGAGCTTACTTCAGTGGCGGCTGTGCCTATTATCGCCGAAGAGACGAGCCTCCCTTTCTCCACTCCCACTGCCATTGAAGGAAAAAGAATTTTGAAAAAGCTCCTGCTGTAATTCGCTGTATTGAATATTTTTCTTTGATTCGCTAATTTCTGGTAATCCCACGGAGCTGTAAGTATCATCACTACGTAGTATTCTCTGCTTCTCGGCTGGCTCAGATTGTCATTTTCATCGGCATTTGATTGATTGTTTGGTCCCGTCTGAATTTGATTTTGGTTGTTGTTCTTCTTTTCTGCTATTTTTTGATAGAATCTGTTCTTTTCTGTACATGATATGTGGCGGTAGTCGAGAATATCGAATGTATATGCATTTGTCTTTCTCTTCCTACTGACATGGCAACTGTTCGACAGAATGCCTCAATGACTCAAAACTAAAATAGAGTGCAGCATTCTCCTTTTAGGCCTCTTCCTAAGCTTAGTTTTGACATTTTCTTTTCTTTTCTTTTCTTTAGTTGACAATGGACAGCAAAGATGATGAGGTTAATAAGAATCAGCAAGTTGTAGATGCCAGAGCCCGAAACATCAGTCACAATGTACGATGCACGGATTGTGGGAGTCAGTCGATTGAAGACTCCCAAGCAGATATCGCGATTCTCCTCAGAAAGGTACTTATTTTATTTCCAGGTGCAGTTGAATGAGTGAAATTTTGGTTCCTCCAGCTTGGAACATAGAACTAATTAAGAGCTTCTAAACAATTTGTTTAGACGTGCTTCTGGAGTTGGTGCATTATGAGTGACGTTTTTCAAAATACTGTTGATTTCTTAATGATGTTCCTATGCATATAAAAAGTTTCATTCTTTTAATTCACCATTCCACCTGCAGAGACAAAGTAATGCTTATTTCAACTTATTTGCCATCTGTCGCTATTGATTGGCTGTGATTATATCCTCGGTATAGTTACAGTACATGTGCTGGAACTCATCTGGATTGAGTTTATGGAAATAATGTCAAAGGGTTGTGTAATGTTTTCTGTCCGGCCTCTACAAATCTGTATATGCTTAGTGGGATTTTCATGAAAGTTTGAACAAATTTTGGGTTGGTGCAGTTGATTCGTGATGAGATCAAATCCGGAAAGAGTGACAAAGAAATTTATAAGAAACTTGAGGATGATTTTGGCGAGACAGTACTTTATGCTCCCAAGTTCGATATGCAAACTGCAGCATTATGGCTATCTCCGGTTAGTGCTTCTAAAGGACCACATAACCCGTTAGAGAAGGAAATGCTTGTACTCACGTTGGGACATTTGTTACAGCTTCTAGTTGCAGGTACTTCTGGAGCCATATGGGCTTACAAAAAACACAGGCAAAGGACTAATGTTCACATCATGGCTCTGGACTTAATTAGAGGTGTCCCATTGACTCCGAAAGAGCGAGAAACAATGCTAGACGTCCTTACACCTCCAGCTTCTCAAGGAGTCGAATCTTCAACCTGGTGGAGAAAATGGCTAAGTAGATGATCTATTCTTCTTCTTCTTCTTCTTCTTCTTCTTTAATGGTGAATGATTGTGTTGCCCTGTATTTTAGGACTTTTGTGTTTAAGGTAGATCGTTTAAGACGCACAGATATCTAAGGGAAAATGCCTAGGTCACGTCCGTCATTAGGGACATGATCCATTCGTCTTTTTGGTAGACTTTGTGGTAGCCATCTCATCTTTTGCATGATTTGTCTGTTATGTATAACTAGAGATGAACTAGGTTAGACATCCTGTGTTGCAGAATTGCAGCGGGTATATATATGTCAATAAATATGACATTAAATCACATCATATCATTGTTATAATCAATAAATAAATGCCGATGGATTAAACTTTTGCCTCGCTTTGTTTTTTTGAGTGACTATACTTTGCGCCAAAGCAACACCACCAAGAAGACTGCCCCCAAATTGCAAAACCACCATTACAAAATCAGGAGACGTGATAAGCATCATGAAATTAACATTTATTCTAACGATGTTGTTCATTATTTAAGGCATGTTGATAAAAAAAACATATAATACATCGGTGTTGTTCAATCAAACTAGTGATGTTATTTGTAACCGCAATGTTGTTGATCTTACTTTAAGGGATGTTGATCACTTTGTTTAAGAAAGATAACAAGAAGTATAAGAGGAAAGTCACGCGAAAAACACATGGAAGAAACAATAATGATGTTCAATATTCACCTAATGTTGATTTGCAACCTATATGTTGTTAAACCTAAGATGTCTAATGGAAGAGCTTTGTTTATGCAAAAGCAATCTTAATCTCTATTGATATTAGCCACGCCTTATATAGCAATTGGCAAGTACAATCCTAATAGAAGTAGTACCAAGTAAATGATTGAAAACCTAATAGGAATAGGGAAAACTTAAACTACTAAACGCAAATTGAAGCCTAACATAACTAGGAGCTATATCAGACATTACTTATCTAACAAGTAAGTCACATATCTTGATGAACCAGTAATAATCCTAACATTCCTTCCCTTAAACTAGATGTAGTTTACTTCTTGTTTATCCCTGAAATAGATTTAACTCCCATTAACAACCTTATCTTTTCGAAAGCTTCCAACTTCAATGGTTTGGTCATAATGTCTGCTACTTGATCTTCACTTCTACAGTAGCCTAACTCAATGACACCTTTTTTTGACAAATTCCTTAAGAAATGGTAGCGAACATCTATATGCTTGCTCCTACCATGTATGACTGGGTTTTTAGATAGTTTCAAGGTGGAACTATTGTCACAATTGATGAGCATGCTTCCTGTCACACCCTGTCCAAGCTCCTGCATAATTCTTTTCACCCAGATGGCTTGACAAGCAGCCATAGCAGCAGCAACGAATTCTGCTTCTGTGGTTGATAACGTAACAATTGGTTGTTTCTTTGAGCTCGATGCCACTGCTCCACCACTTAGCAAGAAAACATAGCCACTAATGCTTTTCCTATCATTCATATCCCCTGCATAATCACTATCTGAGAAGGCTTGTAACCCTTCCTTCTCTTGAAGAATCATAATGTATTCCCAGCTCTATAGTACCACACAAGTATCTTAGAATCCTCTTTGCCACCTGCAAATGCATTTGAGTTGGTCTTGAAATGTATCTGCTCACAAGACAAACTCCATACATTATGTGTGGTCTTGTGGCAGTTAAGTACATGAGGCTTCCTACTATCTGTTTGAATGTTGTTTCATCCACCTCTTCTCCTTCTTCATCTTTATTAATCTTTGTTCCTGAGACTATTGGTGTCCTGACTGGTTTCCCTTCACTCATACCAAATCTTTTGAGAACATATGTGGTATACTTCTTTTGGCATACCGAAATTCCTTTTGAATGTTGTAATACTTCAATCCCAAGGAAATATCTCATTAACCCTAAATCAGTCATGTCAAATTCAAGTTCCATGCTTTTCTTGAAATCTTTCAACATTTCATTATCATTACATGTGTAGATGAGATCATCAACATAAATACTGACAATCAAGATTTTGTCAGGTTTACCTTGTTTAGTAAATAGTGTTTGCTCACTATCACATCTTTTGAAGCCTTCTTTGATGAAGTAAGCTTCTATTATGCTAAACCAGGCTCTAGGGGCTTGCTTCAGGCCATATAGGGCTTTGTGTAACTTATATACTATATGGTTCTTTCCTTCTATCTCAAATCCTTGTGGTTGTGCTACATAGACATCTTCACTGATTCTTCCATGAAGAAAAGCAGATTTGACATCAAACTGCATTATGCTTCATCCTTTCTTTGCTACTATGGCAATAATTAATCAGACAGTGTCTAGCCTAGCTGCAGGAGCAAAAACTTATGTATAATCAATCCCATATCTCTGTATGTAACCTTTTTGCACCAGCCTGGCTTTAAACTTGTCTACCTTCCCTTGTTCATTGTATTTTGTCTTAAAAATCCACTTTACTCCTATGATTTTCGCCCCTTTAGGTAGCACACACCATGTCCAAGTTGCATTCTTTTCAATGGCTTCAATCTCTCTAGTCATTGTTGCTCTCCATTGAGGATCCTTAACTGCTTCTTCAAAGCTTGCAGGGTCATCTGCAAAAATTGCTAGTGACATGTCTTCTATGTTGTTGTTGATTTCATCATCCTCTTTTAATAGTTCATCTGTCAGCATTGCCATGTTCACCTCTTCTTCTGATGAGGATCCTATTCCAATGACATAATCATTTAGCCAAGCAGGAGCCTGTCTTTGTCTTTCTTCCCTTAATATAGGTCCTGGAGCTTCTACAGGATTCTGTTCATCATTACAGTCAGGAGCAACTATGTCTTGCTCTTCATTGTGTGAATTTTCTTCATTATGATCATCTCCCCAGTCTAATCTAACTTGAATCTGTTTGTAATAATCACTATTCCAATTCCATTTCTTTTCTTCTTCAAATTCCACATCTCTACTAATGATCACTTTTCTGGTCTTTGGATCATAGAATCTATAACCTTTGGATTCTTCACTTAGCCCTACAAATATACAAACTGTACTTTTATCATCCAATTTGGTGCGTTTGACATCAGGTATATGGGCATATGCAAGGCATCCAAATATTCTAAAGTGTTGGACAGAAGGTTTGAGGCCACTCCATTCTTCTTGAGGTGTCTTTCCTTTAACAGCTGTGGTGGGAGCCCTATTTAGAACATAATATGCCCAATTAGCAGCCTCTGCCCAAAACTTTTTTGGCATAACTTTGTCTGATAGCATTGAGCGCACCATGTTCATTATTGTCCTATTCTTTTTCTCAGCAACTCCATTTTGCTGAGGGGTGTGGGGTGTAGTTAGTTGGCGTTTGATTCCCTCCTATTCACAGAAGGTTTTGAATTCCCCAGAGGTGAATTCACCTCCCCTATCAGTCATTAGGCCTTTTAATAAGCAGTTTGACTCCTTCTCAACTGATATTTTAAACCTTTTGAACACATCAAGTGTTTCTGTTTTTTCAAAGATTAGATAGCCCGAAGCTTTTCTACTATAATCATCAATAAAACAAAGTATGTACCTTTTTCCTCCACTGGATTGTGGTGAAATTGGTCCACAAATATCTAAGTGTACCAGCTCCAATTTTGTTGATGCTCTCCATGCACTTTTCTTAGGAATAGGTTTCCTGTGTTGTTTCTCTTTCATGCATTCTTCACAAGTCCTGTTTAGTGTCACAATGTCTGGTAGTCCTTGCACCATGTCCTCCCCTTTTAGTGTTTCAAGTCCTGAGTAGCTGAGATGAGCATATCTTATGTGCCACAAATGAGTCAGGTCCTGGGAGTCTGTCTGGAGACACGTCTCAGCAGGAGTAGTCCTTTTCTCAGTGGTTAGGACAAACATTCTGTTGTTCCTCATTGTAGTATTCATGATCAGACCTCTTTCTTGATGGTAGATCCTGCAAGCTCCTTTGCTGATGACTATGGTGAGATTCTTTTCTTGTAATTGGCCAAGACTTGGCAAATTATTTTTGAGGTCTGGTACATAATATACTTTTGTCAAAGTGAAACTTAATTCTCCAATCTTAATCCTGATTGATCATTTACCTTTAACTTGTAGTCTGTTATTGTTTCCAAGTGAGACAGAGTGTTTAAAGTTGCTGTCAAGTGTATCAAACAGGTTTTCATAGCCACACATGTGGTTAGAACACCCTGAATCTAGATACCACTCACTCTCCTTTCCAGATGTCTTCAGGTTTTCTTGAGCCATTAGTAGCATGTCTTTACCATACTTCCCTATTGTATAATGTGCTTCTTGTAATCCTAGGCATTCCGATTGGTAATGGCCAAATTTGTGGCAGCTAAAGCATTCAATATGTGCTTTGTAGTTGTAATATTGGTTGCTTCCTCGCCCTCTTCCTCTAAAATATCTTCTGCCACGCCCTCTGCCTCTGCCTCTGCCTCTTTCATAGACACGTTCAAGACTTGAGCTTCTCCTTCTCCTTTTCTGAACTTTTGTTCATGCACAAGCAGTGCACTCTAGAGTTCATCAGCAGTCAAGGTGTCTGTATCCTTGGACTCTTCAATTGAGCAAACTATGAAATTGAATCTCTCTGGCATAGTTCTTAAGATCTTTTCCACTATCTTCTTATCAGGCATCTCATCTCCTAAATTCCTCATAGTATTGGCTACCATTATAACTTTACTGAAGTATGTGGTGACTGAATCACCTGATTTCATCTCCAATACTTCAAATTCTCTTCTCAATCCATTCAATTGCACCTTCTTGACCCTCAGGTTTCCTTCATACTTGACTTTCATCGAATCCCACGGATCTTTGGTTGTTCCTTTCCTTGAGATGGTCATCAATATGCTTTTGTCAATGGACTGAAAGAGATGGTTCTTAGCTTTCAAGTCCTTCAATCTTAATTCTTTATCAGCCTTCTTTTGTACCTCTGTTGCATCTTGGGCTGGCTCAACAAAGCCTTCAACAACGACACCCGTGTGGAGATCTGGACTTCGTCGGAACATACATCAAAAAACAGATCTGGACTGTGTCGGATTATAGATCCGCAGAGGGAAGAGGAAATCAAAAAGGAGATTATGAAAACTGACCCTTAGGGTATTTGTGAACGGCTGAAAAAAGGGGAGTGAGGGGTGAGGGTTTTAATAGTTGGTTGGCTTAGGGCTAGAAACAAAATTACAATTTCACCCTTATTTACTGAAGATTCTAATTGGTTTTTGGGTTAGGGTCAACTATTATAGTGCACTTAGCCTATTGATCATATTTTTTTGTTATTGTTTTATAAACTTAATCCATTTTTGAAATTTGTTCTTAATTCTTACTTAAGTATATTAAAATAGTGTATCCATCATTTTAACTTTTTTTTATACGTATATGCTTTCCGTAATTGATCTACACTTCCTCTATTTTATATATTGTATATATAAAATAATATTATCCTAATGCTTTTATCTACAAATTATTGCTTAAAACAACCCATAAGTTTAACAGATTTAAAAATATACATAATCACTGTAACAAAATTCATTCAGTTTTATACAATTTTATTGCGTTAAGGCACGTGAAATGTTAGGTGTGATTGCGTCGGAGTTTGAACATCATGAACTTATTGGGACTCAATTGAGCAACAACAACAATCATCTCACTGACCGACAGTTTAGATTGCTTAAAAAAAAAAGATTGCATGTGTTATTATGTATTCTAAATGTCATATGCATAAAACAAAACAAAAAACTAATGTTTTTTAATGTTAATTTAGATCTATAATTGAAGACCACACAGCCACGGAATACCAGACTTGATCAATTCCAAGAGTTTCTTGTAACAATTGTTTAGCTGTTTACCGAATCAGAGAACATTCAAGTTTGATGTTATTTTAATAATGAGCAATCAGATAATTATATACTTTCATAGCAATAGTGTTCTATTCATATGTTTTATATTAATGCATCGATCCCCGTGTTAAAGACGAGTATTGTAGATAGTTACTTATCTAACAAGTAAGTCACATATCTTGATGAACCAGTAATAATCCTAACATATATGACTTCATTTACTTTTATAATGTTGATCGATATTGACCATTATATAATGTTGATGAACATCTTACACATGTTGATCTGATTCCGGCCATTGTTCATCAGTATCAGCCATGATGATCGCCAATTACATAATGTTGATCGGGCCTTAGTGTAATTAGGGATAAAGTGCATGGTTAGTTCCTTATTTTTCACTATTGTCCTAATCAAGTCTTATTTTAAGAATTTACCTTATTAAGGTCCCTTATCTTTGGTTTCTATCTCAATCAAATCCTCTACCGTTAAATGGGTGTTAAGTTTAATGGATTTTTAAGGATAAATGATAACTCTTGTTACTAAATTTTGTGTATTTTTCATTTTACACCCTAAATTTGTAGATCAAACTTTCTACTCATCCCACCTAACTTTGGTCACAACATTCGACCTCAACCGACGACCACCACCACCCACCCATGCCGATCAGACCCTACAACGCTTCTTATTTCGAAATCAAGTTTCTCCATATCAAAAGCGTCCCCAAGTAGCCATATAGAATGCACTCAGGCGATCATGTTCATTTGCAACTGGGTATTTCTCCCTTCACAATCTTGTTGCTTTTGTTGCAAGAAGAAATCACTTCTTGGAAGTCAGCTCTCCCACATTTGGGATCAATGAAATGTTTGTGAAGCTTCTCTGCCTCATTCAGTCGAGTGAAACATTTATCAAACGTAGCTATCATTGTTGAGATAGAAACAGTGCAAGAACTAAGAGTAACCTAATAGACTGAAATCACATACTTTATTGATCAGCAATCTTGGCCTTATATAGCCTTTTACAAGTTGATTTTTATTCCTAATATAACAAGAACTACTAATCCTAAAGCATCTCTAACTCTAATTACTTTCTAATCCTCTCCAAACTCTGTTGCTTACTACTCACTCCAGCTTGCATCAGTATTCCTAGTTTCATCAGGTGTAGTACTATCCTTGTGCCAGCTAGACGCCAGAGAGCTATTGTTGCTGTTGGTGTTGATGCTTTCATCTTGACGCCAATCTTATGCCATACTAGTGCTACCAACTGTAGGAACACCATCTTCTACACTCCCTCTTGATTCAAAGCTGGTAAGCTTGATGTCTCTTCTTATTTGTTCGAACATTGTTGTTCCAAGTGCTTTAGTGAACACATCAGCTAACTGATCCTCAGTTCTGCAGAAAATTACTTTTACTTCTTCTTCATTTATCAAGTCCCTTATGAAGTGATGTCTCAATTCTATATGCTTAGTCCTCCCATGCATAACAGGATTTTTAGCTATGGCAGCAGCTGATTTGCTATCACAGAGAATGGTAGTTGAGCCTCCTTGTTTTTCTCCCAAATATTTTAGCAATCTTCTCAGCCACACAATTTGACAAGCAGCTGTAGTGATGGCCACATACTCAGCTTCAGCTGATGACAAAGCAATTGTTGCTTGTTTCTTTGAGGTCCAAGAGATTGGAGTAGTCCCTAACATATAACAGCTACGAGTAGTACTTTTCCTGTCATTCTGATCTCCTGCCCAGTCAATATCAGAGAATCCCACAAGCTCAAAATTTTCACACTTCATGTACCATAAACCGAAATGATGAGTCCGAGCAATATATCTTAATATTCTTTTTGATGCTCCTAAGTGTTGTTTTGAAGGTTGACTCATATACCTGGATACCATCCCTACTGCAAAGCTCAAATCTGGTCTTGTATGTGTCAAGTAAATCAGCCTTCCAACTAAACTTCTGAATATTCTTGCATCTGCTCCTCCTGTGCCATCATCCATAGTTAGTTTTTCATTAGTGTTCATTGGTGTAGAGGTTGGCCTACATGTGCTCATATTGAAGGATTTGAGTAATTCCAAGGCATATTTCTTTTGTGACAGAAAAATGACTTCTTGAGTTTGTTGTACTTCTAACCCCAGAAAATATGTAAGCTCACCAAGATCTGTCATTTCAAAAGTAGTTTTCATATCCTTTCTGAATTCTTCCACTAAATTGTGACTTGATCTAGTGTAGATCATGGCATCTACATAAAGGCTTATCATTATGATATCTCTATTTAAGTCTTTCTTGTAGTATAGTGTAGCTTCACTTTCACTCTTGCTGTAACCTCTTTCTGTGAAAAACTGATCAATCTTTCTATACCATCTCCTAGGTGCTTGTTTAAGTTCATACAAGGCCTTTATTAACCTGTATACCAACTCCTCCTTACCTTTAGCAATGTATCCAACTGGTTGTTGAACATAGACTTCTTCTTTTAGATCCCCATTAAGAAAGGCAGACTTAATATCAAATTGGTACACTTTTCATTGATGTTGTGCTGCAATAGCAAGAATCATTCTCACAGTCTCAAATCTGGCCACTGGTGAGAATATCTCTTTATAGTCCACACCAGCTTCTTGACTATATCCTTTCACTACTAACCTACCCTTGTGTTTATTTATAGAACCATCAGCATTGTATTTAGTCTTAAAAATCCATTTCAGTCCTATTATATTTTTTCCTTTGAGAGTCTCCACCAGATGCCATGTCTAACTTCTTTCAATTGCTTGAATTTCTTCATGCATGGCCTTTTTCCAGATATCTTCTTTTAGAGCAACCTCAGTAGATATAGGATCTCCTGCAAACATGACTAAGCTTGTTTCGTATTCAGGGAGATACCCTGATGCCTTTCTTGCTTTCTGAGGTCTCATGTCCAGTTGTTGCAGTTCTGGTGATTCCTCTTCAGATTCATGGATTTCATCTCTTACTTGGGTGAGGTTGCTAGGAGGAATTTATGGTGCGAACCTCTGTATATAAGTACCAGAAGCCTCATGTTCTTCCTTTTGGTACCACCCCTTTTCTTCATCAAACTTTACATCTCTACTAATAACTATTTTCATGGTGTCTGGATTAAATAGTCTGTATCTTTTGAATTCTGGCAATACCCAACAAAAGTGTACTTTTCACTTTTCAGATCTAATTTTTTTCTTGCAGTAGTAGTTAGTGTATAACATATACAACCAAAAACCTTTAAATGACAAATAGAAGGTTTGTAATCAAACCAAGCTTCAAAAAGAGTTTTATCAATTACTGACCTTGTAGGTGAAAGATTGAGCAGATAAATTGCAGTGGCCACTGCCTCTGCCCAGAATTCATCTGGCATGCCTTTTGCTTTAAGCATGGATCTTGCCATCTCTATAACAGTTCTATTTTTTCTTTCAGCCACTCCATTCTGCTCAGGGGTGTAGGGTATAGTCATCTGCCTTTTGATGCCTTCTTGATCACAGAAGTTGTTGAATTCTTTTGATAAGAACTCACCACCTTTATCTGTCTTGAGAGTTTTTAGTTTAGTTTGGCACCACTCTCCTTTTCAGTAAATGCTTTGAATTTTTTAAATTCTTGGAAAGCATCTGATTTTATCTTGAGAAAATATCTCCAACTCATTCTAGAATAATCATCTGTTAATAAGAAGAGATACTTGTTACCTCCATGTGAAGGTGTTTGCATAGGTCCACAAAGGTCTGCATGTACAAGTTCTATTTTTGATGTGGATCTCCTTGCTTGGTCATGAGAAAATGTTCTTCTGGTTTGTTTCCCAAACACACAGCCCTCACAAAGGTCTGATCCTTGATTGATAGAGGGGAGGCCTTCCACCAGTTGTTTCTTGGACAAACTATGCAGTGCTGTACAATTGAGATGTCCAAATATGTAATGCCATAGTTTGGAATCTGATTCTTCTTTGGTTGACATGCTCTCTTCTTCTGTTACTAGAGACACAGGAAACATTTTGTTTTCTGTTATTTTGGCTTCCAATTTGGCTTCCAATAAAACTTGTCCTGCTTGATTTTTTATTTGACAGTTTCCTTTGTTGAAGGAGATATTGTGACCATTTTGCACTAGTTGGCCTATGCTGATCAGGTTATGAACTAGCCTAGGGGCATACTCCACATCTTTGATAAGTCTTGTTGTTCCCCTAAGACTAATCATAACATCTCCTTTCCCTTGTATTTGAATTTTACTGTCATTGCCAAGACGTACCTGTGATTTGAATGTTTCATCTAACCTTCTGAACTTGCTTTTACAACATGTCAGCTTATTGGAACAGGCACTGTCAAGATACCGAGTGTTTTGTGTTTGATCTTTGTCTGAGATAGTCATAAAGAGATATTCTTCTTGGTCCAATCCATGTTCAACATAGCTTGCTTCTCCTCCTTTGTTCCAACAGTCTTCTTCCTTGTGGCCTTTCTTTTTACAATGTCCACACACCAGTTTACCCCAACAATCTTCTTCTCGATGACCTGTTTTCTTGCAATAGGTGCATTGTAGTCCATTGGTTCTTCCTCTTCCTCTCCCTCATCCTCTAAAGGAACCTCTTCCTCGATTCAAGTAGTAACAGGAAGCAGAACCCAGAGTTTGAAAGGCTGCTTCTACTGGTTTAGTAGATCCTCTAGAGATCCTTACTTCATGAACTAGCAGAGACCCCATGAGTTCATCTACTATTAATTGAGATAAATCCTTAGATTCCTCAATTGCAGCCACTACATGATCATATTTGGTTGTCAAGCTCCTTAATATTTTTGTTACCACAGCTTCGCTGTTGCTTTTGTCTCCATAGGTGTGTAACTTGCTTATTATTTCTGCCACTTTTCCCAAATAATCCTCTACAGACTCATTCTCTTTCATTAAGGAAGTCTCAAACTCTCTCCTCAAGGCTTGGCGTTTCACCATCATTACCTTTGCTGATCCCTGGTATGTTGTATTTAGAGTTGACCATGCTTCTTTTACTGTTGATGATTCAGAAATTCTTGAGAAGATAGATTCATCTACTCCTTGATGTATGATAGCCAGAGCCCTTGCATCCTTTTTTTCATTTTCAACAAGTTTCTCCTTGTTGATGTCTTCATCAACTACTTCCCATAGATCTTGTGATTGAAATATTGTTTTTAGCTTAATGCACCAAAATTCAAAGGACACACCTTTTAATACAGGGATTTGTCCCTGTGGAACGCTTGTGAATCCATTGTTTCCAGTCATTGGTTTTCTTAACCTAAGCTCTGATACCAAAATGTTGAGGTAGAAACAATGCAAGAACTAAGAGTAATCTAATAGAATGAAATCGCATACTTTATTGATCATCAATCTTTGCCTTATATAGGCTTTTACAAGTTGATTCATATTCCTAATATAACAAGAACTACTAATCCTAAAGCATCTCTAACTCTAATTACTTTCTAATCCTCTCCAAACTCTGTTGCTTACTCCTCACTCCAGCTTGTATCAGTATTCCTAGTTTTATCAGGTGCAGTACTATCCTTGTGCCAACTAGATGCCATAGAGCTGTTGTTGTTTTTGATATTGATGCTTTCATCTTGACGCCAATCTTCTGCCAGACTAATGCTACGAACTGTAGGAACACCATCTTCTACAATAGGGATATATATGGACAATTAACTTAAGCCAATGGAATAAGTTTACCTTAAAACTCAATAAGCTATGAGGGCGTATTGGAATCTAGATAGGGACTTCCCAAGATAAAAAATTCAACAAATCTTAAGGATTTCCGGCCTATTAGCCTTCTGAAGTGCCAATACAAAGTCATAACGAAGGTTCTAACGGATCGTTTGGAACTTCTACTTCCATCGGTAATCAGTTACACCCAAACCGGATTCTTAAAAGGGCGTCAACTTCTGGATGGAGCTTTACTTACCAATATGCAGTCCTACCAAGAAAGCAAGGTGCAAAGTAACACTCTTCAAGATAGACTTTGATGAAGCATTTGACACAGTTAATTGAGAATATTTATTTTGTATAGTTTATCAAATGGGCATAAGAGACAAATGGTTTGGATGGATTTGTGGGTCCTTACAGTCAACTTCAGTGTCTGTTCTGGTAAATGGTTCTCCAATCTGAGAATTCAAAATGGAGCGGAATTTATGCTAGGGCGACCCCTTGTCCCCGTTTCTATTCCTTATAGCTACAGCAGGTCTTCATGTTTTGATGGAAGAAGTGAATGAGAAAGGATTTTATAAACATCTTACCATTGGCAGCTTAGAAGTTTTGATATACACCTCCAATACGCTGACGATGTGGTGTTTTTCGGTCTGTGGAGGCACTCCAACATCAGGAATCTTCTCAAGATATTGAAATGTTTTAGTATGATTTCCGGCCTAAATGTAAACTTACCTAAGGAAAAACTCTCTTTTTGGCATTATTATGTGTGCTTCAGAAATTTCAGAACAGTCTGATCTCGTTGGCTGCAAACCAGGTCAGTTCCCTCTTTTTTATCTTGGCCTTCCAGTGGGAGTTAACACGTCACTGATTAAATCCTCGAAAATGATGGAAGAAAAAGTTCAGAACAAAATGCCATCGTGGAAGGCAAGAACTTTGTCTGTTGGGGGTCGTCACACACTTCTAAAATATGTCCTATCGGCCTTGTCGTTGTTCTTCTTCTAGTTGTTTCATGCCCTTGTAGACATAATAAAAACCCTTGAAAATTTGAGAGCTAAATTCTTATGGGGGGAATATGAAAAAATGGGATTTTTGGGTTACTTGGGATAAAATTATGGGGAAAAAAAAGAGGAAGGGCTAGGGGTGGGTAGCCTCAAAGAAAAAAATCAAGTTCTTCTGTGTAAATGGTGGTGGAGATTCAAAACAGAGTATGAGGTGTTCTGGGGTAAGGTCATTCACACAGAGGGAGGTGGTTTCGATTGCGAGGATGTTTTGGAGGCGGGAGGGGTATAGGGGGACATTATTAAGACTAGCTGGGAGGTTGTAGGAGACGGGGTAGAGTTGTTTTCGTACATTTATCTTCTGCATTTTATTTTTGTACATACAGAAGTATTTAGCTGTGTTTAATAAAGAAAAAAAAAACAGCTAGCAAATCTACAGTCAACGATCTCTGTGAGTTTAACTCCACTCACCCTAATTAAATCCCGCAAAAATCAGTTGTCAAAATCTTTACCATGAGGGTAGGTCCATGGACGAGGAGCTTATTTCA